>JBBPUK010000158.1:2697-32134 GCA_038094635.1 Tylopilus cervinicoccineus
GCTTGCTCTACTTGGAGGGAAAAACCCAAGAGAACAGACTGAGGTTGCCCCTAGCTATCCTGGCCCCTTATATACCTTGGCGTATATACATCATATGATCTAGGCTACTACTTTAGCAACCAGGAACCCTAGACTCTTGTCACCACATGATACCCCCTATTCATAACAGATCTTAGCCGAGCTGCAATCAATCCACCGCCTTATGCCCAGCCATCTACATGCAGATCAGGCATGGCATGCAATGCCCCAAGACCTTCATATCTGTGCAATCCGTGGCCCAGACCTACTTTTGTATGCCTCTTTATTTCTGGCATGATCCATTGCAGCTAATTCGTAAACCATGTTCATTACACCCTTGTGGCCATAACATATAAGGTAAAGCCAAATGATTTCTAGGACCTCAACTCCAGAGTTCCAGAGTATCCATCAGAGTTTGTCCCCAGTGAGATAGTACTCTAACACCCTGCTGGCATATATCATACTATTTATTTTATTAGAACTAGAAAGGTTGAAAATGTTGTCTAGGTTTTCAAGACTCTTTAGGATGTCAAGAACCATGCTGTCTCTCCTTAGACTATTCATCACCACTTGAAAAAAGCAGGCATGAAGGCTGTGGTGAAGAAAAGATGTCCTCACCTTACTGCTGCTTATAAAAAGGCTAGACTGGACTTTGTAGAAAGCCATCAACACTGGACTGTAGAGGATTGAAAGCAAGTTATATGGTCAGATGAAACAAAAATCAACAGGACTGGCTTAGATGGTAAGAGATGGGTATGGAAAATAGCAGAAGAGGGCTTGAGTGATAGATTGATGCAAGAAATTGTTATGGCCACAATGGCATAATGGATAACAGCTTACAAATTGGCTGCTATAGATCTTGGCAGAGGGTACCACAGTGGGGACACTAATAAGGATCTGGGATCTGGGCCATGGATAACATGGAAATGAGGGTCATAGGTGTGGTACACATGCCTGATCCATGAGCCAAGGGCATAAGGTGCAACACTGTGGGTGGGGTGCAGCCAGCTAAGATCTGGACATAAATAGGGGGCATTATGTGGTGACAAGGGCACAGGGTAGCCCAGTATGTATAGATATCTAGATCACATGATGTATATATGCTATGATATATAAAAGTTGGGGCAACTGAGGGCAACCTCAGTTTGTCCTCTTGTGGCTTGCCTCCACAATTGGGTGCCCTCTCATAGGCATTGATATGATTGAGTTCTCTAAGATGTCCTCACTCAACAACCACAGACCCTATATGTGTCTTCCCTCAGCCTAGTCCTTGGGTTGTCTTAGTGGGGTTGTATCAGAAATAGTGAAGTTTAAGGGAGGTTCTTTGATGATGTGGGGTTATATGATATGGAAAGGGGTTGGAATGGCATGCAAGATTGATGATAGAATGGATACTGATCTCTACCTACAGATTGTGGAGGAGGAACTTCAGCAAATCTTGGAGTATTATGGCAAAACTTCAGATGATATTATCTTTCAGCAAGATAATGATTTCAAGTATACAAGCAAAAGAGCCAAGGAGTGGTTCACTGAGCATGGGTTTAAAGTCATGGTGTGGCCAGCTCAGTCTCCAGACTGTAATCCCATAGAACATCTATGGTTTCTTCTCAAAAAAAAAAAAACTGGCAGAGTATTCAGAGTTGGCAAAGGGAATATAGTGGCTCAAAAAAGTGTCCCAATATTGAGTCATTTGGAGAGATTGTATAACTATAGAAAAACAAGTGTGAATCAGATAAAGAGCTTGCAGATAGGATGAAAGTACTTGCTCTTGGCATTCAGAAACCACTTTGGTCATGTGATTTGGTTTCCATGGGAGTGAGTCACAACCATTTCAAAATGACATGTCATTGGGACACTTATTTGACCCCAAATTACATTATGCATTTTAGTACTTTGTATACCCTTCCTTTGCTTGTATCATTGCCTCAAGTCTTCTAGGCATACTCTCAATTAGTTTCTGACACTCCTTAACCTCTATCTTCCCCCACTCTACCTTAATTCTCTTTCAAAGCTCCCAAACTCCTTTTGCTGGTTTTTCATAGCTATTTAGTTCTTTTTTGAGATATGGTCAGAGATGCTCAATAGGACTGAGGACTGGTGACTGTGCTGGCCAGTCAAGAAGCCCAATTCCTTGAGATTTGAACCAGTTTTGAGCCCTTTTGAAGGAGTGTTTAGGATCATTATCTTGTTGAAAGATAACACTCTCCTCAGGAATCCCAGAATTTTCCATGCTAGAAAGCAGATTGTCCTCTAGAATGGACACAAACTGCTCAGCATCCATCCTCCCCTCCACCTCTGCAAGTATCTCAGCCCATACATCCCCAAACCATCAAGGAACCTCCTCTAAACTTTACTGTTTCTTAAATCTCCTTCTCTTGTAAAGGCTCACCTCCTTTTTTTCACACATATATCCTTCTATCTGATCCAATCCTGTTGATTTTTGTCTCATCTGACCAAATAACTCTGGTCCAGTCCTCTATAGTTCAGTTCTTATACTTGAGAGCAAAGTCCAACCTTCTTTGCTTATGCTTGAGAGATGAAAAAGTACTTCTAGAGATTGATGGAAGTGATATTAGAGATGTCAGAGATACTATACCAGAGATGGCTTAGATGGGATATGACAATAATTTGAGAAGTACTGGTTAGGAAGGTTATGATTGTCAGCAAGTAGACCTGAGTAAAAGGCATTGATAAGAGAGTTCATAGTATTACCAGGTCTCATGTGATAAGAAAGAATAATAGATCAAGAGATGTGAAGTTGAGAATAGATTTAAAATTCAAGTCCCAAGAGAAAGATTCAGATCCCAGGGGAAAGGTCCAGGTTCAAAGGTCTAGGTCTAAATTTAAAGGAAAAGATCCAGGTTTAAGGAAAAAATCCAGATCTAAGGGAGAAGATTTAGATTACCTGAGATAATATAAAAGATTAAAGATCTATCCATCTTCTTGATAGCCTCCAATCAGTCTCTACTCTGTAGTGATATCAGAGGTCTCTGGACAACCAGCAGACACACAAAGTATGGAATACTTAGTAAGTCACTAAGTAATACTAAGGTAACTGGGGTGCAATGTAACCATTGCTTATGTAAACTGTAAATACCTTATCTAGAATATTTCCAACACAAAGTTAAATCTATGAAGCTAGGTAACACCTCTTTTCACCCAACAGATTTTTACTCCTATATAGTGTGCTAATTCAAGAACTTAGACTTTTACACAGTTTTTGATAAATGCTATGATAGAATATGATTTAATATGATATTATATTCACAGAAATGTGTTTTATCAATGAAGATAAGTGCAGGTGTAGAGTGTGGTTATAAGAGTTGAACTGTAGTGTGCAATATATAATGGACAGTAGATGTGAGTGGGCAAAGAATTGATTACTTAAGCAGGTGGCTCTCACAGTGGTATTAATGGAGAAGGGTCTGAGGGAAGTTGGCATGGCTGCCAAAAAAGAAAATACACACAGGAGTAAGCGAGATAGGCGAGACAACCTGAAATACTCAAAATACTCAACATACTCAAGACACTCAAGACACCCGAAACACTCGTCCAAACTGAATAGCAAGCAAAAGAAACGATTGAAGTGTCGAGTAAGTCTCCACATCTCCGCCCCCCCACCCCTCCTCCGTTAATATTATTGAAGAAAAAAGAAGAATGATTGATGATTGATTGATGGTAGCTGCTCTCTTTCCCATCACCTCCTAGTAGTCCTGTCACGTCATGGATTTAACCATTGTATTTGTACCTGTCCAATCCAGTTAGTCGATTCACATTTGTATGTGGAGCAGCTCGCCATTTCGTCCTATCGAATCAAATCATCATCAGCAATCGACGGAAGTAGAGTGATAGCAGAAGAGCGAACCGAGCATCGACTGCCTCTTTTCTCACTGCTCTTTTGGGGTCGTCCAACACCTTTGCAAGATCCTTCAAAACGCGGGGTTTGTATGGGTGAAGCAAGTCGTAGCGTACTACACCCGGCAGCAGTGCAAGACACTTTAATGCTGCCATGCGGACTCTCTGTACTCATCATTGTATGGGCGACGGAACGTTTGTATTAGACGCCGTCACTTACATAGTCTGGCATATCCACGACCGTGCAATTTTTCAGCATGGCGACAACGAGGGTGGAAGCATATGTTGACAGTGATTTGTCGTCCGAAAAAGCGCTGACATTATTGGAGATGGTCTCAATGATTTGAGAACGTGTCTCAGCATCCACTATTTCGAGTCCGCGGAGTAGTAGTGGCATGAGCTACGGGATCATACGTGGGTGAGGTAAACAAAAAACTCTTATACAACATGGACGCACGGTGGGCAGCTGTGTTCCGTACAATGATTTCGGAACTGCATTGACGAGGGATGTAAGGGCAATGAGATAAACTGTCTCTCGCTTTGTTCCTAGGTTCGTTCGTCAAGTGGCAATATAACAGGAGCATTGAATGGCACACCATCGACTTTCTTTGCGCCGTTTATCATTCTGGGCAACGCGACATTGAAGAATTTCTGAACATGAAGAACCTAGACGTCGACGTAAGGGTATATTGCAACAGTCCTCGACACGGCATTCGCCCACCTTCAGTACTGCACCGTTGCGTTTTGTCAGAATCCCATCATCCGCGACCAATACTCCAAGTGCACGGGCCGTGCTCCAGGCTACAACTTCGTCATCAAGAAGGGTAAACAGGGATTCGATAAACGATAACGCCAGAGGATGGGATCGGACTACCAAGCCTCTACTCATCTACGACCGATTTCAGTGAACCGACACAGGCTGGTATGTAACCTTACCCAAACCCAGCTGTCTATGGCCTTGCGTCGTGTTTCGGGAGCGACACTAGGGTTATTGAGAGTGCTCGGGAAGTAATTTGTTAACATTTCATCCAGAAAATCAGGAATATCTTTGTAGCAAGTTACGTTTCAGCACATCGCAGATAGGTCTAAATGACACACCATCTGTGTGTTTGTTCACCAATGTCATGAATAACTCGGCTGCAGCCACTCTTTGCAAGGTACTCCAAGTGGAAAAATCGCACCACCCAACAAGATTCCTGAGAAATGCAGATAGGATAGGTTGACCTTGAACGTCTAAACCTTTCATCATCGACACCTTAAAATCCAAAGCTCGAAAATGATTTATACCAGCTAACATAAAAATCGCGTACCTCCTTGCAGATAGGAACATGCGCTGCTGAAAAAAGAATAACCGTTTCTCGCTGACGTTCACAAGCATCAACCTATGCGGTAGTCAATATCTTGTTTAGAACAAACGACGAAGTTTACCAACATGAATGGGTTTGAACTCTTCCATCATGGAAGGAAATTCTCCTCCTGTAATCGATTTTATTTGACCGCGAAGGAAAGCTGCGTACATTCCGTCAATAAACCTCTGTTGTTGTCTGCGCGAGGTCGTGAGTGTACGAACACCTGAAGGAATTGGTAGCGTACTCGATAGATAGTACTTCAACCACTAGTTTCACAATCCGTGCGCCTGCACGCAGAAGCCTCTGGTCCTGTAGGAGTCGTGGTTCGCTTGTAAGCGCAGCCTCGAAGAACAGCCGGAAGAGGTGCGGGAGCAATTTGTCGATATACTTGGGGACATCTGGATCTGCTCTGCTGACTTTCGCTGAGAGCGTATTCGCAAGGGTTATGAGCAGTGCATGCGCATATGCAGCTCTACACTCAGTCTCTTCGGCCCTCGTCGTTCCTCCGGGCGAAACATCCTGGGAAACGGACGAAGAGCAAAGTAACTCTAGCTTGGCAGTAAGTCGGATAGCTAGAATTTCGAACAGGGTTGGTTGTACGCAGAGCTTGTTTAGTGTACAGAGAGCACGCCAGTACTCCGCACGCTCGGAACGAGCATCCATAGAAGGAGCTTGTTCGGGGAGCATGGCAAAAAGTGAAGGGAGAGTTTGCTCCGCAAGATGGTGTGGAGCCGCAAGGGCAATCGAAGACAGAAGGGAGATGACATCGGTACTGAGAAAACGTTAGGATGCTTTTTAAAAGGAGAAAAGGATGCAAATATTCCACACGAAGGTACGTACGTAACGTTCTCGACTTCGTCGGGCTCTTTCCCAATGAACTCCCCAGTTTCAAGCACTACAGATCTCAGCTCAGTGTCTGTCAGGAGAGTGGGAATACGTGTAAGACTTGAAAGTCCACGAACTGCTGGTAAGCATGTCGCAGAAGACTTCAATCCGACGACCAGCGCCTCAAGGATAGCATTCTTATGGGACGTCAAGGGGGTAAGTAAAGGCAGATCGTCCAACCGTTGTTCTGTCGTTGTCGGGGGCGTCTGCGTTGCTGAAGTTACGAAAGCATTTAGGATGTCGGTCAAGAGCATGATTATTGACGCTCGATTGGACACTTCCCCTAGATCATGAAAGAGATCCATTAATTTGCAAATGGCGTCATTGATCGCATCATTTCCCAGTTTCGCTGATTGGCCTCAGATTAGTTTTTATCATTGAGAACAGTTAACATACAGGGTGCATTGACAAGTGTGCACAAGACCTTGACTCCTGCTTTCGCTTGTGTTTTCTCGGGTTCCCCAATAGACCCAAGGGAATCTGTGATCATCATCTGAACTACCGTGCCGCTGGAATCGTCTGCGCCATCTAACGAAGTTGACAAGAGGACACGAACGAAGACGCGCAAGGTCCTCAGAGCAATTTCTTCGGTCAGAGAGTCCGTAGGTTGGAAGATCTCCAAACAAAGTCCGTTAATGCAGTGTATAGCATAGGGATACATACCTCGAGTTTCAATGCACTCCAAATACTTCGCCCAAATTCTCTCGCTATACTAATCCCGTAGACAGGAAGGCAAATTGCCATTGTCTCTAAAACGTCCCGCTATATATGATACGATTGTGTTACTTGACAATACTTGTTGTGGGAAACGCAAACCTTGGTTAACGATGACCCAAGCGCAAGCTTTTCGAGGAATAGAGAGGTACCAAGAGTCCCAAAAGCAGGGGTTGCACTGAGACATGCTCTGTTCCGAGGTGTCCGAGTGCGGCATTCCGTCCCAGCTTACACGTGACTTGGAGCCCAGCTAGCAGGAAGTGCTAAAACATACCTGAGTGAACCTTTGAGATCATCGACGTTGAACGGTTCGCCTGGGGTAGGAAGCCAGGTGATGGGATAATAACAGAAGGTGATATCAAAATAAGTCTGGTTTGTACGAGGTAGTGTCCATAGCTCCAGTAATGACCCCCAAGCGCCGTACTTACTTCGACATACTTCGATATATCAAAGTCCGTCAGAATAGCGCGGGTGATTTTGAACGCGATGAGGAGGTTTCGGGGGTCTTTTTCTCCGGACACTAGGTCCGCATAACTTGAAACAAAATGCTCCCCCATGCTTTTAAGATGGTCGCGGTAAGTGTCCACGAGAATGTGTACAATTCTATAGACATAGAACCGGGTAGACTGAACCAGGGACTTCATCTGAACATGCTGAAAAAGTCTGGACAAGAGATGTAGTTTATATACGCGCAATGTAAAAGCGGAACTCACGCGGAAAGAACATCAGAGACCTCGGCGGATGAAAAAGAGGGGAAAGTGACAAGGTGAGAGAGTCCACCGAGCGTTGGCGTGATTGTTTCTGTGTCCTCCAGCTTGGAGCAATAGAATGTGGTTAGAACCCGGACTGGAACACGTTATGATCAAGAATGAAGGAGGACATCTCCGAAGGTTCATACCTGCTTGTCTATTGAGTTTGTCCCTGGGACAGCGTTCGATCACTAAAGAAAGTATATGTACACCTTCTACTTGTTAGAGGAAGTTCAACTGATGCTCCTGAAAGACGAACCTCTCGTCCGCAGGTCACCCTCTTCGGATGTAAGGTACTCTCCAAGCGCCTTGACGATATCGAGGAAAGTGATGCTGGTCGACGAGACGCCTGAAGATGACAATCGTGATGCGCAGGAAGAAGAGGACTTGTCAAGTACATGCCTGTGACGAGTTTCTCGACCTCTTCGTTTCTTTCGGTGGCCATCCAAGAGCGAATACTGCGCTCAACGTCCATCTTGACTGAAGAGGTCTGGAATGATAAGTGTTGCCAGGCAAAGTAGACGCTAGTTGCAGTAGGGATCGATTAGACGCAACCGTAAACTTCCTGACACCGTGGCTTTGGAGCAACGCGTCTAGTTTTCCCGTTCCGCTCAGCGTGGTCAACGCTCCAGTCAATGCTCCTCGCAACGCTGAGGCGAGCTCGGCGCAGTTGGCAGTGGCGACAACACAACAAGACCGACTTTACGACCTCTTCGACTCCTTGGTCAGACAGACCATGGCCTCGCAAGGTCCAGAATAAACAGTTCAACTTCAATCCCGAAGTCGTGTTTTCCACAGATGTTCCTCAGGAATACCTTTCGTACCCGCTCGTCACTTCCAATGACCTGGCAAAGTCCTTCAACGCTCCACCGACACGCGTCCGTATGCTTGTACGCGACTTTATCGAAGATGCGCTCTATAACCCGCACTATGGCTATTTCTCCAAGCAAGCAACCATCTTCACGGCGCCTGAAGAGGAAAACGAGGGGTTCGAATTCAGCAGCTTCAAAGACACCTCACAGTTTGAGGCAGCTGTTGCGTGCCGCTACGTTGAATGTGGCAGCTTGTCAGAGACAGATGGACCAGGCAGGCAAATTTGGCATACTCCAACTGAATTGTTTAAGGTGTGTGTGGGCTCACTCCTCATCTTTTCAACTCTCATAGTCATGCAGCCTTGGTACGGTCAAGCCATTGCTCAATGTCTCGTGTCCGAATATCTCCTAAAATACTTCCCTTACGAAGACTTCAAGATTTACGAGCTCGGAGCTGGAAACGGTACTCTTGCGTTGAACATTCTCAACCATCTCCGTGCGCACTATCCCGAGGTCTATGATCGCACAGTTTACACCATCATCGAGATCAGTGCACCGCTCGCGAGTGCTCAACGGACCCGCTTACGTCGCGCAGGACACGGACAGCGCACAACGAACGTTGAGCATCGAAGTGTCTTTTCTTGGACCAAGACAGAGCACGCACCGTGCTATATTCTCGCTGCTGAAGTCGTGGACAATTTTGCTCATGATCTCGTGCGATACGACATTCGTACATTTGAGCCCCTTCAGGGGTTGGTTGCCATCGACGGGGAGGGCGAATTTATACCGTATTACACAAAAATCACTGACCCTCTCATCACGTCTTTCCTTTCTCTTCGTCGACGGATAAAGCTCCAGCCCCCTTTGCCATGGTATCTTCGGACGGCCTCGTTGAGAAGAGTATTTTTGACTCTTCCCTTTGCGCCAAATCTATCACCCCCGGAATACATACCTACGCGCCAGCTTTCCCTCCTTCGTCTGCTCCGCACGTATTTTCCTCGCCATCGTCTACTTCTCACAGACTTCTCCTCTCTGCCTGATGCAGTGCCAGGGGTAAACGGACCCGTTGTGCAGACGAGCGTGCGCGGGACAATGGTACCCTGTAAAACAATATTCGTCCGTCAGGGCTACTTCGACATCTTGTTCCCCACCGCGTTTGGGCAGCTGCGAGACATGTACGAATATGTCCTCGAACAGCCGGTTAGTACAGGGGATGACGCTCTTGACTTGAAGCATGTGCGTTTGTCGCCCTTTGCTTCCGACACATCCCCCTTTTCACTTGACTCTAATTTCTTCTCGTCATCATCTCGTCGCTTACCGCTTGATGGTGTCAAGTCTGCGAGCGGACTGCCTGTGGGAGAAAGAAGGAGTAGCGTTTTTAGCCATGCAGAGTTCATGGAGACTTATGGTGAACTAGAGAAGACACGACTCAGGAATGGGGAAAATCCCTTACTGGCGTACTACAGAAATGTCAAGTTCTTATTTTGATCGAGACAGATTCGGAACGTTCTCGTCATTGGCAAGATCTGTCCCTGTGGTCATTTACTTCGGCATTGACAAAAGCTTTTACTTCCTAGGTGTTAGTCACGGCTCGAATTTGCCGTGGCCAACGGGCCGATGAACAGGCAGTGATAGCGGTGTAGTTCCGTCCCTCGAAAAACATCGCCTTTCAATGGCTCGCAAGTCCTCCAGTTGATCCTGCATGTGAATAACCCAGTCATACTTGGAACCAGATGTGACATGGCCAGCAATTTCATCCTTGCTGCTTGAGTGTTTGGGCATACTACTGTTCGAAATTTGACTTGCATTACATGGACTATCTGCTGGTGCATTCTATCTGTTCCACCCCTGGTTTATCAGCACGAGCAACAGCAATCTCGCAGCATAAAGGGAATAAAAGACCACGCAAACGAAGACAAGTTTCAATGCTCCCTGTCTCTGTATATCAGGGTAATCACATCTTTGGCGCCTCTCGATAAATCAGCCACTGAACTGGTCATTCGCCGATCACGGGAGTACTAGTCTACAAATCATGAGAGCAGGGCGTGGGATCCGAAACTTCGAGGATGACGAATATTGTACTTGGAGAATAGTGATTGGCCCGGCATCACGCACGGGGACTGGATGGCGCTGTGTCATATTTATCCCTATCTCTGGAAGCGAACAGGTTGTCCTCAGAGGATGTGAAGGAACAGCGGTATAATTCCGACCTCAGCCTTGTCAGACATGCATGTCGAGATGTTGGAACTTTCGCATCCGAGGCACTGGAGTCCACCACTTGTCCTCCAAATTCCGGGCCACACTAGTCTGGCAGGGCTTGCACGATGGTCATGTGAATCAGGTTGGCACCGTCTCTCCATCATTCAGCGACGGGTCTGGTAGAGGGACTGTTTGACCGGGTTCTCGTTTTTTCTTCCAGATCGAGGATGCCCGGAAGACCATTGCAGTGTTCCTTGCGTGCGTAAATGTTGCCTATGAAATGGTGCCATTCGACGACATTCTTTACGAAGAATGTATGGATGGAGCCGTACGACGCGGATCCTCGATGAATGGTATGCCGTCTGTGCGACGTATCTGCGCGAAGGCGCCACCTACTAGTATGCGGCAACAGCGTGTGCCCATCTATGTGGTCGTCATACTCAGATCTGGGCTGAGTATGCATTTTTTTTCTTCAGTTGACGATACAAGGATCAGTATCTATCAATTCAACTAACGGTTCGTTCAGGGTCGAGCGCACAGCAATAGTGTCCTAGACGCGCTCGCTGATCTCTTGCATCGAGTGCCTGACCTGTTTCAGTCGTGGCGGCCAACCTCATTGTCACATCGCTAATTTGCTGGAGCATGAGACCAAGAGTATGGAGGTATTACCATCCATTCGCCCAACAAACTTATATCCTTGACGACGGTGGGCAGATCTTGGGCGCCGTTCAAGAGTATGCCACTTACCAGCGGATGATAGCTGCTGCCCCCGGGGTCTTTGTGTTTATGGCGTTGCCTGGTGAGATCCCCGCGAAAGACTACATCCAGGCATTGCCAGAACTGATGTTCCTTGTCAATAAAAGCACATCCCCTACGTTCCGGCTGAACACTGGGGTTCTATGTCGCCTTTAGCGACACACTTTTCTTCTACAAGGAAGAGCGAAACGACCTATCAGGTACCGCAGCACGCAACAAGACCTCAAAGTTGGACGCATTCAGCGAGCCGGCGGAGACAACCGCCGATATCGATATCTTTGAGAGCGCAGTCGAAATATTGAATAGATTCCCGGAGGCCTGCGAGTCTTTGAAGAACTCTGCAGTCAGTTGGCAGACTTGAAGCTACTGTAGCCCTGAGTCCGTGTGGTCCGATCCGTAACTTCCGCCGATCCATAACTTCCGTCCATCAGTCGTAGTCTGCAGTGATTCTGAATACAAACGGTCTTGCGAAGGCCGGGTGATGACCCGAGCTAGGCTACTTTGTGCAGTATGTACATATAATAATGGAAAGAATCCCCGAGCTCTTTTATTTCTAGTCTAGTACCGGAAGCTGTAAGAAACCTTCGGCGAAAGTGAGGTTGACCGAACGTAATGTAGATAAATGTACCTGAGGGCCGGAGGACCCTGCGAAGGATGGAGGTGAACCTTTTTGACCATGGAGGATTCATCAGGGAAATGCAGTGTACCTGAGTACTTGGGACACTTCTGCAGTACAGTCCCTGATGACATCTTCCGGAGGATCCTGCGCCAGTGAGTCCGACGACCAAGACAGCATCGGACATGTACATACCCAGACAGAGGTGGACGGTGTCATCATCGCGTCCATGGTTCCTTTGCGGGGTATTTTCGTCATACCGAAAAAGACCTAGGTGAAGCTACACACCTTTATCAATTGCGATATCGAAGGAAGTATCTTCAAACGACAGCGCACGGACATCCATTTCGTGCCCTGAAATACAAGTCAGTCGGGGCATACTGTGGATCCGTAGCAGCACGTACATTCCATATCCGGGCGCAATTCTGCATGGCGCGCTCGCATTTGTCTTATGACGACCGCTGAATACTGCGCAAGGGTGAGAACGAAAGCGGGCCTTCATTGACGCCAAAGCGACAGACATCAATGTTGACGATGTTTCTGTAGCCATCCTCCCACATCTAGCAAGGCATGTGTCAACGCCGCGATTGAACTTGCAGCAGGGAGCATGTTAGCGTACGTCCTCCGAGAACTTTGAGTTTCCGCATCCGAGCATCAATATCCTAGCCGTCTTGTCTGGTATCAGGAGACGGATATGGGTGGCAAGATCTGCGTAAGATTTGAACCAGTCAAAAGAAGCATCGAGATTTTCTCTGTCGCTCTCGGTTAGGTGAGCTGTCTGCACGAGACTGTGGTGACGGAGACACACTGTGAGTATCTCGAATTCCTGCGCGTTCGAGCGATCTAGATGAGCTGGCAACGCGGTAGGGACCTGTGTGGGCTCACCAATATGCTTTGGTGCCATACTCCTCGTTCTTCTGGGGTAGTGGCATTAGAGGAGGTGACTAATAATGCAAGCGACATGAGCACACGCCCCGCATTCCCGCGTTGTCTTGTCTCTCCACACGACGACCCCTCCTGCTACAATCTGTAAGCCTTGTGTACTTGAACATCCGCTATACCATGGCAAGCTCATTCGCACTCGTGCTGTGATTCCCCAGAGCTGACATGCCAGTTCCGCAGTCTGCTATCCCAGCTTACGCGGTGGGCGCCCTGTGCATCACCGGAGGGTTCACGGGCTATCTCAGGACACGTTCTCTTCCCTCCCTGGTAGCTGGAATTGGGTATGTTCATGCTCTCACTTGAGCTCTGCGTTGGCGATTCACCGAGTGGTCCCTTGCTCAGTGTTGGCGCGCTCTACATTTGGAGCGCAGAGCAAATCAAGAAGGGTGCACCGAACGGCATCGAAGGCGCTCTCGGTAAGGCTTCTCTTCACTGCCAAGGCCGGTTCAATTAACCCGGGCACCGTCGGACAGGCGCCTCCGCCCTTTTGCTGATGTCCTCACTCCCCCGCATCACCAAGGGCCCTGTCCCTGTCGTTTTGGCACTGACTAGTGCGGGTGCGGGCACATACTATGGGAAAACGCTGTACGATCTACGAAATCATGCTTGAATGTACCCCTGCGGAGGTGGCTTCAAGCTTCAAGCCCCCGGGGTTGTGTTGTGTGGTATCCTCGTCACCATCTCCTATGTGACTTTTCAGCCCACTGCATATCGTATGACCTTGGAGAATAACAATGATTGTGATCACCACTGCGATACGAATGCTCTTCCGACTAATGTAAAATTGTACATCTCGGACGATCTCGAATCTGCTCTCGGGCATGGTGTCTGCGTATTTGACCGGATGGTCTCGGGTCCGACACATGGGCAATGGATGGATCATTGCCAAGTAACCAACTCTGGCTACCATCAACCAAGACCCAAGCCCTCCAAATGGCAGTCGATCAGGGAGCGGGAGGTGGACGTTCGATCGCAGAGTTACGAAATGAGAACTTGTCCTGCATCGAGTCTGCAGTAAGCATCAAGTTAGTCGGACAAAAAGTCAACATGCATGGAACAAGGTACCATTGTTCGATTTGTACTCCATGATTGTGGACGGAGGCAGATTAAGGACCACGCGTATCATGTCCCTAACCGATGGTCGTCAGACCAAGTGTCGACGGAGACGGGTGACGGAGTCGCACACACACCTAATCTTTTCACGTACTTTCATGTCTGCCTCGATGCGATTCCAGACGGCCACGATGTCCTCGCTCTGTCGGACACTGATCGTGCATCCACAAATCTCTGGCCATTCCTCACCGTCCTCGTCCTCGTTGCCATTACCGTCGCCGTCCGTCTTGAGACGGCCCCTTCCGCATTCATCAAACATATCGCCGACGACACCACAAACGAGATCCTCCCACACACGATCTGCAACGCCCTTTCTTAGACGGATGATCCATTTTCCACCAGTACGATTGAGGGGGTCCTCCCACACAGGGCGACGCACGCCTGCATGGAACAAGAGGTAGTCTGTCGTGGGTGTGAGGGAAGATGGCGGAGAAAGGTGCGTGTGCAGGGACCAAAAGGATTCGACCTGATAAGAAAGGATTGAGGGACACGAAAGGAGGAGGGCAGAGTGGCACCGACAGAAGAAAAGGATGCGACCTTTTTGATGCCCTCTTCGTAATTAGCGATCTTGTTCCCTGGTGCGCGTTGCTGGCGGAACCAGAAAACCCAGCTAGGATAGGTTCAGTACGGAGAGTCAGCACGGCGAGGGGGGACGGATGCGAGCACGAACATACGTGTTCCGGAGAGGGTGTACGGTGCCCGATGAGGGGGATGGGCCAGAAGTCTTGGTGAGTGCGGGCTCGGGTTCGCGGTGTGCCAGAGAGGTGGAGAAGTGGCGGCTGGCGGGCAGACGGGGTCTGGTGGGATCCTGGTGGATGGTTAATGTGGTATTCTGTGGTTGCTGGGTTGAACTGAAGCGAGTCTGAGACTGGGAATGGTTCGAGAAATAGCCGGCCATTTTGATAACTGAAGCAATAAGAGACGAGGTGCGCAACGATGCAGATGCCTTGGACGAGGGTATGGCAGTTACGTAATCACAGTTACCTAGCAGTACACTAGTGTTCAACGCTCACAGGTCTGGATTGAGGTCCAGGTCCAGGTCAAAGACCGTCTGTGTCTGTGTCCGTACCTCGTGTCGGTACGGGTTGACACCAGGCCTGTCGCGTGTCGGCTGCGTCGGCTTGGGCGACGGCGATGGGGCTGGCAGAATAAATGATACGGCTCATTCGATCCACCGCGAGAGGGCTCACGCTTCACGCTGTGGCTCTCCCCGAGCCCTCCGAGTGGCTTTTCGACGTTCAACCCGCCCCTCCTCATCTTTTCTTCGTTGGGGAACGGCGGGAAGAACAGGGGAACGGGTGCACCGTGCACCGCGCTCAGCGGTGCGTTGGGGTCCGGCATGTTGGGTGGTGCGGACGTGAACGCACTGAGCGATTGCGCGTATGCGAGCAGCTCAGGGTAGGGTATCGACGCTGACGATCGTGGGCCATCATTGGCCGTTAGACGTGGAAGATATCCGCTCACCTTCTTTCGCCTTCTGTATCCCCTCGATTCTCTCCTCGCCTTCCTTCACGACGGCTTCCAGTTCTCTCTTCCCCTGCTCGATACGCTCAACGATCCAGCGCCATCTCGCTTCGAGCACACCAATTTCTGCAATCAGCGCCTCGATCCGTTTCTGTCGTCTCTGGTGCGAGGCTGTTTCTGCCAGGGCGTGTGCGAGGGATGCTTCGACGTCAAAGAAAGCGGAGATGGGTGGTGGAGCGATGCTGGGTCTGGCATGCGGATGTGGTGAAGACAGGGACTGGAAGAGGGTGCTGGAAAGCGTCGTGACCGACGCCAGCGGTGCTGTGAGTGTGTCCGTCATGGACATGTTCCCGGACATCGATGCTGGATGGCGAGTCATACTTTGCACTTGTCTCGCTGACCACCGACCACCGACCACCGACCACCGACCACCGACCACCGACCACCGACCACCGACCACCGACCCGATCCAACCGCACCCTTGGTACTACCTGCTACCTCGATGGTTTGCTCGATGAGAACGCATGCAAGACCCACTCTTTGTTGTGTCTTCATACTTGACATCGTCCACGGGTGACCGTCCGTCGTAGACACCATGGTTCATGATTCGCTCGCTTCGTGTCTGAATCATTACAGTGTCTAGGCATTGAATTCGACGGCTACAATCGCATGGAACCAAGCACACCGTACGGAACTCGTTCGACCAAATCGACTGTCTCAAACCATGCGCTCGACACCTGTACATCCCCCAAAGCGTCATGGGGGATCCACAGCTCAGCGACGTCACCCTTGAAGATGGCAGCGCGCTCTATGGCATGGATTTGCGCATTTTTTGCATTGGAGCATCGCCTCATCCGACACTCAGGTGCACCATGGCAGGAATAGGTTTCTCTGATCCAACGATCGTCGAGGGAGAAACAACCTAGTCCAGCTGGTTCTTGCCAGTGTCAGCTTCAACACCGCAGATGCAGGTGACTTCACATTGAGCGTCTCACTGTCCCCACAACAGTCTCTTCTTCTTTATCATCTAGCCTCAAGCCGCAGAAGGACAGAGACTCTACCACATTGGACGCGATGTACTGTGAGCCACAACAAATGTCAAAGATGGTGTCTGGTCACCATAACCATGCTTCCACCGCTGATACTCCCTTTTTCCGTCTCGGCCCTACAGGCGGTGTCATCCTCGTTGGTAACGCTGCTCACATGCATTCTCCTGCAGGTGGGCTAGGAATGAGCCTTGGCTTGCGAGACGCCGTCTTCCGCTGGCGAGGCATATACATGCCACCGAGAATGGGTCACTCTCCAAAGCGCACGCGACTCTTCGCCACGACACGACACGCGCGTGCACTTAAAGTGGACGACATTCTGTCGGTCATGGGCATCAAGTACCGAAAGAGGATGTCTTGGTGATCCCCGATCGACTCTGCAACGATCCGAATCTAGGTGCTCGGGAGGTTTCACGCCGTACATACCCAACGCTGTGATGGAACCTCTCGCTCTTCCGCCGTGTTCTTGCGTGGCTTTGAAACTGTTACTAGTCCGATAGTTTACACAACGAAAAGAATAAATACACTGGTATACTTGTGTGGGGGTACTAGTCATGCGGGTAAAATCATTGTCAGATACACCCAACCAAGCGTGATCGGTCGATCCCCTTTTCCCTCCCTCACCGTGCCATTATGGCCTGCGTTTTCATCCCTGCTTCCACGATGGCCTTTTCAAATGCCCTCAGGTGCTCGTCCACAACCACCCGCCCATCCCTTCGCCCAATGCTCTCCGCCTCCCACTTCTCAATCTTCAACCGACTCCTCTCTGCACCCTCGGTCTCCATCTTCCATTTAGCAAGTTGGTTCTTCACAGAACGAATCTTGCGTCCCGCATCCGCGGTAGCTGCGCCGTTTACCTGAGATTGCTCAGATATGATCGTGAGCGACGCGAGGAAGGACGCGGTATGAGAACGCATGTGGGTCATCGACGGGAGGGCAATATTGAGAGTGGATATGGACGACTGGGGCTGCTGAGATGTTTTAATCAAAGGTTGTGACGAGGGCGTGGAAGACAGAGGTGTAGGTGCACGTGCAGGTGTAAAGAAGGATTTTTGGGGAGACGAAGGTAACGACGGGGCATATAGTGAATCCCCTTCTGCGGTCTCCTCCTCCTCTGCGACAGACTCGAGTTTGAATGGTTCCCGGGACTGTCGCTCAGGCTCGTCTTCGGACAGTAGTACCTCAAGCGGATCAAGGTCGCCGAGCACGTCCATACCGCCTACTTCTGTGGCAATACGTTTCAAGTCCCGGTCGTGTGAGACGAGTTCGCGCACTTGTCCCTCGCGGTCGTGCACGGCATCGTTGAGGCCACTAATCATGTCGGTCGTGAGGTTCTCGAGGGTAAAAGTAGTATCAATGGTCCGTAGGTGAGCAAGGAACCTATCTGTCGAAGCAAGGTTCTGCGCGAGCACCTCCATGGCATCCTGTGCCAGCGCAGTACGTCGCATCGCGTCCTCGTCTTCATCACTTGTGCCACCGACGTCGCTCGGGTCGCGAGTGCCACCGTCATCTGGACCATACAGCCCGTCGCCGAGCTCGGCTGCTAGGCTGCCTCCTGGCGTGCTTTCGCCAAGCTCATCAGCCAAGTTGGCACCTCCATCGAGGACTTCTCCGTCCATGTTGGCATCCCCGTTGCAATGTCTAATGAGGGGGTCGTCGTCGATGCCCTCGGCGCCTTCATCATACTCGATGCCGAATTCTTCGGCCAATAGCCTGGATGCGCCACCAGCGGGGTCGGGCATCAACGCTACTGCAAGTTCATGAGCCAAAGAGTGTGTGCCAGAAGGGACGGCGATGCCCTGTTCGAGCGTGGATAGAGGGGTGGAATGGGCGAGGGTAGAGTTGGAGGAAGCAGAAGGGTGGCGAGACGATTTGCGGGGAGAGTTGGAAGAATGTCTGGTGTGCATTTTTAGGCTGGACAGGCGATGGCGGCCGTGTACGAGAGGGTATAGGTCTGTGGTAGCGGCGAGAGATTGTTAGCAGTTCTGAAGAGATCGGCTGCGGTGGGGTCTTTGTTGCCACGCTACCCTCTTTCCGCGTCTATGTTCCTCTGAATGTGTGTGTCTTGGAGAGGTTTATTATGGCTGCGTCGGTACGCGTTTTCGAGGAATGTCCATGAAGGTGTTCGTCCAGCTGGTCGACGTGTATGTATGTATTACATAATGCCAGTGTGTAGCACACTCAAGTGTCGTGCAGACGTCCTTTCGTCGGTTTGGCCATGCCCACCCATCTCGACAGGACATCACCCAACACGCCCATGCTTCTGGCTTTCCTCCGCCGCTCTCTTGCTGCCCTTGTCTTTGCGTCTTCGAACTGACGCTCCCACACAGCCAGCTGACGCCGGAAACCGAGGTTGGGTGCAACTATGCCCCGCTTCGCCTGGACGTGCGCGATCGCTTCCGCAGCGCGCATCGGCGTCGTAGCAACCAAGTAGGCGCAGACGAGGGTGGCAGAGCGGGATATGCCCTGCAGACAGTGGACCTGCTTACCCCATCTTTTGAATCGGCACTCGAACCAAGGGAGCATGTGTCCACTCACGAGCACCTTGTGTCGATCGTCAGCGTCCAGCGCGTCCTGGATGAATTCGACGACCCTGTCGAACCACTGAGCGATGTCGGCGCTCGCGTCGTCGCGAATCGGGACGTGCATGACCGTCACGTTGTCCCCGAAATCCTTGCGCACATCTGCCTCGAGGGCGGACACGATGTGCGTGATGCCGAGTCGCTCCAGATTGCCTGCTGTTCGAGCTGAATAGAGATCCGAGAGGTACAGACGGGGGGTGATGCTGGAAATGGCGCGGCCGTGGGTGTCATCTGATTTGCTTCTGGGACGCCGGGACGTCGTCTTTTGGACGAGGGAGGACTGCCAGCTGGATGCTGGGAAGGAGATCATGGCGCTGGGGTGGACCGCCTCGTTTCATCAGCGAATATATAAGTACGTTCGGGTCCAGGTGCCCTCAACAAGTCCAGTCCAGTCCTGCCTGGTGCCTCTGCACAGCCACCTGTCCATAGCATATCAACACGCGTCAACAACCCGCTTGGTCATTCACAGCCATGTCGAAACACCATCCCGGTGAGCATCCTCGGTCGTCGTCCCCGTTCGCTGTCTCACAGAGGCGCACAGATCTCATCATGTGCAGGCGTCAGCCTGGAATCGGTGAGTGACACCGTGTCTACCGCTCCCGCCGACGTTGATTGGTACCCCGCGCTCAGCCATTGGACGATTGTGTGAAAAATGCGATGGTAAATGGTGAGCATCTCCTCGGACTCCCAGGTCTCTTGCCAACGCCACACAGCCCGGTCTGCGACTCGTATGTTCGCCCTGAGACGCTCGTTCGTACATGCGATGAGTGCAACTTTGGGACGTATGGTGGCAGATGTATCATATGCGGTTCTCCAGGTATTACTCATCTACTGCATCCACAAGCCGTGTCTAACGAGTCGATCCTTCCAGGAATTTCAGATGCGTATTACTGTGCAGAGTGCACACGACTCGAAAAGGATCGTGACGGGTGTCCCAAGATCGTGAATCTTGGTGCCAGTCGGACAGACTTGTTCTATGAGAGGAGAAGACTTGGTTCGTTCTTCCGTTCGTTCTGGTTTGTGTGTTCACTGGTGTTGAACCGACGGAACAGGGTTCAAAAAGAGCTGAGTTACAGTACCTCTCCTCTATCCCGAATCACGGTTTCCCCTCAATGTCATCCAGGTCTAGAAGAGACGGAATGGAGACTATTACATCGCTGCCAATGCAACGAATGCTATATTGGATATATATATGTTCTGGTCATCTCGAGCTATTCCGCTGGTACACAGGGAAGGGAATGATGGGTGCAGGATTTTCCAAGTTCGCAAACTGTCTGCTGGTAGATGTTAGTATACTATATTTTCCCTCTCGGCAATTGGAACATCACCGAAATTGCGGCATATCGATCTAGTGAAAACTCGACTGTCAGCATGCTTTAGTGTAGAGTACGTTGCATAAATCTTACTGGCGCCTTGAAAACGACAAACAAGTGTGTTTGATCGTGTGTATCATGAGCCTCGCAGACCCCACACAGATCCTTTGCGCAGTATGCACACCGGAACCAGGCGCCGTGAATGTGCTCAAGACAGCGATCGCATAGTGCCGTCGAATGTACGAGAAAAGATAAGTATTCTGCATGTAAAGGATGAATGACAAAAGTCCCCTGCCAAGTGTCAGTCTCGCATACCTTTAGGGTCCGTGTGAGGAGAGAGGCCACCCACGGGCCCAGCAGGGACTTTGTACCTACAAAAAGGCACACAGGTTTGACAAAATCTTCAGCAATAGGAGAGAGGGACATACAACTTGGGCAAAAACCCAGAGGAGGACTGAAGTGAACGATGGACTGGCCGACTAAGTTTGAAGAAAGCATGCATAGGATCGTGTAGCATGTATGAACGCTCCTCGCAAGACGCGCACTTGTTCGCTATAGTTAGCTGGAAACGTGCACTGTGTGGCGAGACACACGGACCAAGCTGAATGCATTGGGGGACGAGGGGCATGTTGCACATTGATACCTCGTTCCAAAGGTGGTCTGTCAGAGAATCACTCATGGGCAAACCGTCCTGCTAGCCTGTCTTGTACACAAACCTCGTGGCAACCATCACAAATTATTCGATGATCTTCCGGGGGATCGTCTTGCGTTGCGAGCTGCATGCGAGAACCTACTATAGTCTGCGCGTAGGAAGAGTATACTGAAGAGGGTTTGGAGTGACCAGCAGAAAGAACATGTGCGGCATCCCGGCCAGTCCAGAGACGGATGGCTCTACGTGAAGCGGTTTGAACCTCGTGCGTCTCGAGTGGGTACGGAATCTATCGAATATCAGACATATGCCTGTAAAGGACCGATAATAAATAGTGCATCAGACCTTTATCATAATGTGTGAAGACAAGTGTCCTCCATCGGACGAATCTAGGTTCCCTGGAAGTCCTGCCGACTCGCAGTTGGAGCAGATGTCAACAGAGTCACAGATTGCACAATGAAAACGGGCGCCGAGAATGTCTTGGAGGCAACTGCGACAGCCAAATAAGGTCAATAAGTGGAAGATTGATGGAGATGGGTACATACTGCGTGCACTTGACGCCTGGGTGTTTCATCGCTGCGAGGTAACATGTTAGATAAAAGTATGAAGACGCTGGCTGCATACATTGTTCTTCGTTAGTGCCCTGCATCGCCAGGATAGAAGGTAGATATTCGGGTTCACTCTTCGATCTTGTAGGCTTCTCCATCACAAGCAAAAAAGCGTGAGCAGGGTGTATGTCATGAACTTGACTGCGAGCATAAGACTAATTGGTGAGTATGTGGTCGAAACTCAAAAGGTAAGATTTTAAGAACCTATAGCAGGCACGACAGAGATTGAATTTCTTGCAAGATGCACACTTGTAGCGCTTCCCAGAAATTGTGGTATTACACGTTGAGCATTTACATGTCAGCATATCTTCCTGCTCTAGAACCCCCTCCGTTGTCAACACAACAAACTCAGAATCGGCGATCTCGCACGTACCAACGTCGTCCCAACCTTGGGGTCCCCATACTTTCTCGAAATACGCATGACGAAGCTGTCCTTTTTGCCGCGGGGCAGAACGTATCCATAACGACATTGCATCCTCGGGTGACGTAGGCTCTGAACCGATACTGCCCACACGTTCAGTGCTAGCACAAAGCGCATGGTAAATGCCCGCGGATTCTATGCATCCAGAACAAAGCTCGTAGCCGCCGTTCTCCAATCCAGACAGAGGATCAGACTCCCGATGAATGTACAACGTGGAGCCTGATGATGGGAGACAAGGTAGAGGTTTATCGTTGCGATGTTCGTTACGCGCACGCGGGGAGAAACTCCAAACCGTCAAGTCCGTTCCTGAGTAAGACGGAGAGGAAGGGTGTTGGAAGGTCTGATGCGCAGAGGGTGGGTAAGAATGTGCGACACCCGGGTTCCTCTCCTTCCCTTTGCCATTATTAAGACTCGGTTCGCTTGGCGCAACTGTGTTGCATACTGGCTCCTTTTCCCCACACATCGCGCATACATAACGGATGGCATCCAGCAATACCCCGCACTCGGAACACGTCGTAAGGGTTCCGGGCGGAGGGACAGTGGGTTGGAGGAATTGCAGATCGTCCGGAGGAATGTCAAGGGCCATTGTGGAAAGGATCGGCTCCGAGGCGGATGAAGATGCGACAGCGCTGCCACTAGAATCCTCCTCACAGATTTTCTGCTGCGCAGCAAGCCAGCTGAGTTGCATGCTGTTTGGTCGCACATGCCCGGATAATGAATCCATAGAAGGCTCGTTCTCGTCCTTGACACTGAACCCGTCCTCATATCCCGAATCATGTGTGGAGCAGCTCCCACCGGTGTAGGAGTAATAGTACTTTCCTCGTGGATCCCGTTGCAATGCAAGGTCGCCGTCTATGTCCTCTTGCGAATGCTGATCCTCCGAAGACGGTGACATGGATACCGACCGAGAATCGGATTCTGATGGCTCAGGTGTAGCGCCCAGCATGGCCTTGACGGTGCGTGCATTTTGATCTCGGAGCCAGGCTGCCCCCCTGTCTCGTGCCGACAAGGAGAGAGCATGTTCGAAAGGCGAAGCGGTGCGGGAACGATCAGCCCCCAATTCGCCGGTTGAACCCACTTCTGTCCAACTGAGTTCTCCATTGCTCTTGTTTCTCCCCCTGTATTCCTCCAAGCTTGCCAGACTCGATGTATCACTCAAGCTGGGACCATCGTAGTCCACCGTTATATGAACTCGCAGGGTGATACGTCGCTTGCCTCCAAAGCTCCTCCCGGAGAGTATAGATGCCGCAGAGGAAAGAGGAGGGTCATCCGAACCAGCCTGGAAGTATTGGATAGCTTCTGTGAGATCAGATTCAGTAGATATGTCGGTGACTTCGCCATCGTCATCCTTGTAGGAGATCACGTAGGGTGCAGCGTAGAGGGAGAAGCACTGTTCGATCTACACGGTGTCAACATGTGCGAAGGACTTCATTCAAAGTCTTGTTGCACGGACCTTGTTCTTCAAGAGGTCGTAAGAGCAGTTCTTAGCCGATGCAAAGCTGATGTGCTTGTTCGACCGGTCAAACGTACACTTTACAACAAGTGGTCTGTCCGGGCGGACATACATGCTTGAGTATTTCAAGCGTGCTCTCCGGCAGGTAGCACTGCATTGGACACTCCGCAGCCAGATGTTCAGGTAATTGTGTAAGCATAAGCTAATTTGGCTCATACAGTCAGGAGACTCGAAATAACCAGGAAATGCTCATAATGTATCACGACTGAACAACAATACTGCAGTGGGAGAGGAAATGGATGCGTAAAACGTTAGTTCAATGGAACACAAAACGTTACTTAAGACAAGTGGAAACTGCCAACTCCTTCTTTCATCGCCGTACACAACTTCTCTCTCATTACTTTCTTCGAGCTGTATTCCGGAAGCTTCAGGTAGTTGACGCACGTCATCACGCTGGGCAAGTAATCATCAGCACTGAGCGGAGCCTCGTGTGGTTTCCGGACGACGGTGAGCGGTGGATTGAGGCCCCGGAAACCTATCGACAGTTGTGTCACTGGCCAAACTTGCGCCTGCAAGACAAAGAAAACTAACCTCCGATAGGCAGCTTGGGACTTCCAGTGATGAATTGCAGGAAATTTCGTCGCGTGGTCACGTCGAACTCAGACATTAGCTCAATTAGGTCGCGAATCGAACGACTCTCCCCGTTGAATCCGTGGTCAGCTTTGATGGCCTCATTGAGAGCTGCAACATCACGTCAATGCTGTTCTTTTACGTCCAGTACAAAACGCACTTTCAACACTCCAGTCCTCGTCAGAGTTGCCAAAAAGCATCGCAAGTTCATCCGACGAGAATGCCTGCAGATCAGAAATAGGGAAGACTTTTGAAAACCCTTCTCGGAAGGCCTTAGCCTGCGGTCGGGCTCCTATCCCGATGATAGCATCCAAGACTTCATGGATGTATTGTTCCGCGTTTTCGGAATTTACAGGAGTGTCACGACCCCCGGGCTTTTAGTAGAAGGTAGGTCAAAAAGAGTTGTCTGATGAAAAAATCACAGATCGCGCACTCTTAGCTCAATGTCATAGCCTGGTAATGTGAAATCAAGAGCAAGATCTTCGACATTGACGATGTCCATTAACGCAACTTTGCGGAAAAGCTGCTTCGCAGGGATGACGTGGGTGTGTAGTACGTAAATATCTGGAACCAACCTTTTCTGTTTGCCCTTTACTGGACGCGTAGTTTTGCAATTTGATAAGAGAGTTCGCAAGGTCATTATCGACCAACTACGTCGTAGTGAGCGAGATTCAGCAGGTCAACAGTCGGTCACGCACCCTGAGCGAATCAATGGTCAATGGAACTTCTTCCCCAAGAACTAGTTTAATGAAAATCTTGTTGAGAGAGAGATCGATAATTCTAGAGTCCAACATCGCTTTGGCCACATACTGCCCAATTACTCGAAGGATGTGGGTCCGTTTCCTTCAAAAAGGGAGTCAGGTCGGTTAATGTGTTAGGATTGGTCAACATACTGTCCACCGTCGTTTGCAATGTCGTCGGGGCTAATGGGTGCCGGAAAGAGCCCAGCAGGATGATGGACATAGACTCCAGGAGAACCTGCATCTGCATCACGCCAGATCTTCAGGTCTTTACGCGCAAATTCCTTGGAAACGAGGGAGTAAAATTCCAGAGTGGGTCCAAGACCAGTGCCAACTTCTTCAAAGTACTCCACCTCCAATATCGAGGAAGATGACCCATAAAGTTCGAAAACCTTCACCGCAGACTCGAGAATGTGCTTGCGCGATATACGAACTTTCTGGCGCTGAAGACGACCTAAGAAGCCAATTCCATCATCACGGCGTGAGGTATCTTGTCCTCGATTCTGTTGACTTTGCCACTTAAGGATGAGCCGTGCATAACCAAATGACGTGGATTGCAAGTAGTTATAACGAGTGGCGAATGGGAAGAGGAACGGAAAGTTCTGAGGAAGATCAATCGCCCAGTCCGGTAGGCAGGAACTGGACAAAACACCAAACATCAAAAACATTTACATTTACCCGCAACATTGAAGAATAACGGACCTCGCAACGATCATCGGCTCCTCCAGTTGCCGGGTGAGCTTAGCCGTCAGCTTGTTGTTGATAAATGCGGATTCTGGTAATGCATGACGTTCGAGAGGCTTTGTGGGACGTTCAGCTTCCACTGCGTTGAGCTTGTAGAGGACCCGAAGGAGGCGTAGTATCTTGGAGTGGGGAGCGTCGTCAGGCAACGAAGAAAGGGTAGGACTAGGTGACCGAATCCTTGCAACCGCCTCACTCCGCGCTGAGGCACAATCCATTAGTATATCTGACTAAGGCGTCTGGGCGACGCGAAAAGCCCTACATTCTGAGTTAGGAGGTGGTCCATTGACTTTCTTAAATTTGACTGTGTACACTCCCTGCCACATAGTACTTGATGGCAATGCG
Organism: Tylopilus cervinicoccineus; assembly: GCA_038094635.1. Lineage (NCBI taxonomy): Eukaryota > Fungi > Basidiomycota > Agaricomycetes > Boletales > Boletaceae > Tylopilus > Tylopilus cervinicoccineus. Next base: position 28,698 of record JBBPUK010000158.1, read on the forward strand.
CCTACCTTCTTCCTCATCTCATGCTGATGGATTGCGCCGTAAATAGTCAAATCTAATGGAAGTAAGTGATCGTCCATCCAAAATTCAAGATGCCAATCAGTGGGTTTCGCCTTGAGAGCTGCCGCGTAGGAGGATTTCTGGGCATTGCCTTGCCGAAGAGAGGATATGTGTGGAACACCTCCTTTCGAGGAATTCGGTGTTGCCACGCGGGTGCCGTCTGGCGTTTGCGCCTCAATCCTGCCATCATCTGAGGTGCACCAGGTGAGCACGTTGATGATAAGAAATCCTGCGACATACCTTCGGCGACAGACAACGTTACGGTCTTGTCAGCTGCTCCATCCTCATCCTCTTCGAAAACCTATATACCTTTGAGTTAAAATTAAATTTCACTAGGAGAGCTGAACCTGACCTCCGCATCAACTTCATCATCTAGAGTGAGTCCACTCTCTTGAACCAAAGGTTCTTCTCGCCTTGAAGTGTTATCCGAAGCTTGGGCTGAGCTGGTCGTGGCGGGTGGAACGTCATCAGGGACCACCGCAAATGAACCTGACGCCGCATTCTTGACGCTAAGACGTTGACTCCGTCTGCGGCGAACTTCATTCGGTTGTTGTTGAGCGTCTGACAATGAGGAGGCAGGGTGAACCGTGGGCTCTATCGTGGTTTGACCTCCTTCGTGATCAAGTGGGGCCCGAGGGGCGGTTCCTGGACCGTAGCCAGATGCAGCCAATGCTGCAAGCATGTTGGACAAGCGACCATTTGACGTCAAACCGGCAACTCGAGGACGAAGATAGTCGTTGAGGGCCTGGAAGGTCGCAATTGCATGAATCGACACCACCATGTTTTGTAGATTTCGTGGGATATCTGAGTCGTCGTCCGCAACCAAACGAAGCCGTAACTGTCGAGCGAGTAAGGACGGTGAGCTTCTTTTCGAGTCTGGTGATTTAAGTTAGAGATCAGTCATGCATGCAACGGGAAAAACTACCATCGCTGCCTTGCGCAATAGTAACCACCTCAAAGTTCTCCATCCTTGTCAGACTTTCTTGCAGCTTCTTAACCAAAATAGCAAGAGAAGATGGATTCAAACTTCCAGTTCTGGAGGACCGAGTGAATGCTTCAAATAGAATCTCCTGACGACGCTTGGCCGGGACTACATATTCTCAGTACACATGATCTAGGCACTTGAAGAATCGACTGACCTGGGCCTTTCTCTATAGAAAACCGGAGGAAACCCTCTACGGCACCACTTCGGAGCAATTCAAAACTGGAGACAGAACTCTCTGAGGTAAAGTGGTCTGCAAACTCTCTCAACGTGGAGGTCATAGCATGCTCGGACAGGTCAGGTGCAGAGAGCCTTTTGACCAAACGTCGAAGATCATCGAATGAGTCATCACTCTTACTGCTATCATCTTGACCAAGCGAATATTTGAATCGCATAACACGAGCGCGCAATGTGATTGCATCTTCTGGTTCCAGGGTGAATACATGATGTTTTTTGTGTCCCGATGTCGCAGGCGAAGCATAAATTGCTATATCTCCCGTAACAGAGGGGTCAAGCCCATCCTTGTCTTTTGACTTGGTCGTGGAGAGTGCCCTAGAAGCAGTTACTTCGATTTCATGGAAAACACCCTCCCTTCGTAAGGCCGGCCTATATTCAGAAGGGAGCTTTTGCAAAAGGAGATCGACAAGTTGTAGGGCTCCAATAATCAGGGATGGGTGATCTTTCGATGAGAGAATTGACGACGCGAAGCTGGAAACTGGAACCAACTAAGAAAGTAATCAGAATGGAGGTCAAAGGGTGAACGAAGGTACTGACATTTAAAGCAGTCTTGAGTTCGACTCCTTCTAAGAAGCCTACAGCCTTCAGTAGACCCGTGAGTGTCTTGACACGAATCGGCGTGATCACGCTCGCGGCATACACGTCAATGAGAACGGGTACCACCAGCTGCATAAAACGCCCGACGACCTCTGGCTTGGAACGTAACAATTCTGTCCTGTCGGAGACAGGTTCTGCCCCGGAAACAGGGGGCATCGCCTCGTCAGTATCCTGAGCCAGAGCATCTAATTCTTGAGTAGAATCGTGATGCCCGGTAAAGTTCGGTGGCGTATCAGGTGTCATGACTGAATCCACAAAGGGATGAGAGGCTGCAACAACAGCCTGGCGGGCAGCAGCACGATCGGCTTTAACCCTGGCCCTGATCATCCTCGCTAAAGCCTTGTCCGTGTAGCACTTGTGGTCAAAGACGCCATCTGGAAGGATGTGAGTTCCCTCTTCTGCAGGGATATGGAAACTATCTACCTTTTGGAAGCGGAGGCATGAGCTCGGATATCAGACTGAGCGCCTCTTCCACCTGATCCTTGGAGCGGTGTGCCAGATTCTCCATTACCGTCATGTGAGTCACATCATCCCCAAGACCCTGCCCCCCCCGGAGCCCTTCAACAGATGCAGCAGGTAGCACACCCGTAAGGATCTGGTAAAGTGTGTCCACAATGTCTGCTTGCAACAGTGTGATAGTGATCCGAGGACTAGCCCGAGCCGCAGTAGCCAGTGCCTTAAGAAGCAAAGTATATGTGTTCGCTGCAATCAGGGGCGATCCCCCCGAAGGCATGAGAAGGAGATTTATGGCACGGATTGCTGTTTCATCCAAAAGGTTCTCTAGGTTCTCCGTAGATGCACGATGATAGGAATCGATGACCCGGATAACACAAAGACAAGCAAACTCAACTAGTCTTTGATCAGAGTAGCCCAAACAATTGCGGATTATCGACCAGACGCCAAGAACCATGGGATAATTATCAGAAGAAATATTCCTGCAACAGTTTGCAGCGGCTTGCAATGCAGTTCTTTGTACAGCAATGGAGAAGAAGTCGAGGTAGTTCAGCAAGGCTGCGAGCCCATTCTCACGAACGATGGAGCTTGGGAATTCCTCTGAGATCTTCTCCAATGTCTGATGTCACCGTCAGCAGGAACAAAGCACACAGAAAAAGTGCAACTTACACTGAGAGTTTGTTCGGCTAGATCAATATAAGAGATTTCAATAAGCTTGCTGCAGAGAACAGGGATAGCGCCATGATAAACTACGGTATGCGCCACTCCTGGAAGAGCCTCCATAAGGTTGGCGAGGCATCTACAAGCGAGCATTTGAGCCTCAAGGTTATCGTCCCCCTGAAAACTTCCCCCAGCGCTCATTGCCAAGGCTGCAGCAAGGGCGGCATCGGAATCGTGTTCTTCATCGCCACCTCTGTCTTCGTCTTCGTCCTCGTTCATGCCCCGTCCCCCTAAAATCTTGACGAGCTCACGCACGAATTCCTCGACCTGAAATGAACCAGCCAAGGTGTCCTCTGTGGATATAGAAAGCAGCTCGCTTAACTCTTGCAAAGTCACAAGACGAGTGGCCGGACTGGCAGTGGACTTGATATTGTTCAACATGGTTTTGAGG
>JBBPUK010000158.1:32230-46902 GCA_038094635.1 Tylopilus cervinicoccineus
AGACGTCCAGAGCGAGATACCATGTACGACCCGAGGTGTCGATAGTCACCAAAAATGGCCATCGCAGCAGTCTCATCCAGGCCACCAAATCCCCGAGGACCTTCCGTTGGTGACCGTTCTTCATCGTCTCCACCATCAACATCACCTTCGACAGGTAGGGGTTCATTATCATGATCATCAGCGTCGTCATCCCCATCTGCATAACTATCCCTCCGATCTTCCTGCGAGGGTTCTTCGCACTTGAGCACTTCGGGGTCGGCTATATCGAGGTCTTCATCATGAATTCTGGATGTACTGGCTGCGGCAGCAGTCTTTGTCTTGGCGGCCACTTTGCCTTTGTTCGGGGAAGGTCTTAAGGGCAGTCTCAGCATGCGGCTGTGGGAGGGATGACCATGCTCACCTAGACTTTTTCGGCATTGGTGCAGGGATTGATGTCGAGGGGCCGGCCCGAGATCTCAGGGAATAGGCAGAAGTTCTGATGCGTTTGGAAGACGATAGCGTGGCTGAGTTGGATCCCTCTTCTTCAGAATCAGCTTCAGGCGCAGCGCGCTTCTTTCCTTTCCGGTCCTTAGTTGGTTCGTTGATAGTGAGAGATGATGTTGAGGGTGACGGGAAAATGGCTCTCCTTGCCCTGGAGGCGCGGGTCATACTCCATCGTGTCAGAAGGTTCACAGGATGACATACCTTTTAGAAACTCGGGTGGAATCGTCGGTAGAATCCTTTGCTTTCCCCTTTCCCGAAACAACTTCACGGGATCGCTTGTTCTTTGAAGTCGCTGGCTTTGGTGTACGAGTGCTTTCCGAGGGTGCGCTTGATTGCTCCACTGCGTCGCTATCCTTGTCTCTTGCCTGTTCGCGTTCTTTCTCTTTCTCTTTCTGCTTGGCAGCCTTGACTCTAGCACTGGAGCGCAACGATCTTGATTCGGAGGCAGTAGTTAAGGTGGAAGTGGATGGAAATTGGACTGATTCTGATTGGGACAACTGGGAGGTACTGGAGCTTGTGGCCTCTTGTTGATGGATAGGTTGGAAGTCCATTTAGAGCATACCCCCAGCCATCGATTCAGAGAATTAGAGAGATGTCTAAGTCAAGGTCGCGGTCAAGGAGAAAGAAACAGGAGGTAGTGAGCGTGCTAACTGAAGTTGTATTACTTCGGCCAGTGTAGGCGAAGGCGTGGGAAAAATAGTAGTGCTAGTGGCGTAGTAACACGTCCGCAGTACACCACTTTATGATTATACGAGTTCTGGATATTCTTACACCAGCGATTCCCTCAGGATCTCGTCCACACTCTTGACGAATATATCCACTATCTTTTCAATCTCCTCTGGCGTTGCAGTATACGCAGGACCCAACATAAGATGGTCGCCTTTGGATCCATCAATGTTTGCCCCTCCGTTCATTCCCATGACAATGAGTCCGTTCTTGAGGCAGCGGGCTTGGACGAGCATAGCGAAAGTGTGTTTCTTGAAATTGAGCTCTGCTTCATGACCCGAGAAATCAAACTCGATGCCCCAAAATGCGCCACGACCGCGAATGTCAAACGTGAATGACTTGGCAATTGCGCCATCCGCAAGTAGTCCCTGGACAAGAAGCTTCTCCGTCAGTTGACCGTTCTGTATGACCTTTGGGAGCAAATTTTCTTCTTGTATGACCCTTTGTACGGCCAAAGACGCTGCACATGTCAACGGGTGCGCCTATGAAAACACTAAGATCTCCTTGTGTTCTACAGAAAAAGTTGCACTACCTGATATGTGTGTCCATGTTTAAGGAAACCCGATCCGCTGCGTATACCCCTCGCAACCTTAGGGGATAGGAGTACTGCTCCGATGGAGGCATACCTATTTCGCCTTCTGTCAGACACTTGCATAGGTATATGCAGCTAATCAAGTACTTACCCTCCACCAAGTCCTTTGGCAACCGCCTGTATATCAGGAGCTGCGCCATCCCCAACGCTCTGCCATGCATGAAGGGAGCCCATCCCTAGGAATGCGGATTACGAATGATGCCACGTATCCGACAAGGGAATCCTAGCTTACTACCCATTCCGGACATGACCTCATCCAAGATGAACAAGGCACCGTACTTGTCACAAACAGACTTCATCGCCGCGAAGTATCCCGTCGGGGCACCTACCACACCGGTAGTGGCACCAACAACAGTCTCTGCGACGACTTGAATGAAACTCAGTGCCGCGTGATATATGACGACAGGGAGAACCCACATCCAATGACGGTTTCCGGGCCAAGTTCGAGGAACTTGTCTTCTAACTCTTGTCGAAGACGCTCAACATACTGCGCTTCTGTCTCGTCTGGTTTTTGAAAACGCTTGGCATATGCTGGAGAAACGTGATGAAAATGCTCGTTATCGAGAATATCCGCGTAAGGTGCACGCCGAGTGGGGTGATGGGCAAGCGACAAGGTACTCAAAGTGTTTCCGTGAAACGATAGTTTGCGGGCAATAAAATTCTTTCTGGTAGGTTGTCCAATTTCGAAGAAATACTGCAACACCGCATCAGAAAGGACGATTCGTCCCAGATGTCACCAACCTGTCTTGCAAGCTTGATTACGGCTTCCATAGCTTCGGATCCTGTCAAGGAGTGTTGGAAGCCACATTTCACTTGTTACAATTGTACTTGCCGCCTGATGCAAAGGCTGCGAGTTCGAATGCTCCACTGCTCGAGTTGACGAGAAACTTTGCAAGCTCCTCTGCAGGATTACTGGATAGTTGCATATTGTATACATCTATTAGTCGCCGTGGGTGTCAGTGACATTGGAAATGTCAACAGAGACGGACAAGTGAGGGTATCAAGCTGCTCTTTCATGGCGGCAATGACCTTTGGATGGCTGGTACCGATGCACGAGACGGCCGCCCCTCCGACCCCATCGATCACACGACGACCATCTTCAAGGTCGACATAGATACCTTCACCACGGACTGCTACAGGCGGTGTCCACGGTGTCCTGTGTAGGATAGAGGTAGTAACAGGCACCGGGAAGGCAGATTTTGTACTATAGGCAAATTTCACAGGCTGTTATACGGGAACAGGTGAGCATGAAGGAGAGCTGGACCGGAAGAAGACTCGCACACGATTAATTTGCACACTCGACCTTGGCCTTCCGAACGACGATGGATTGAAGCGACGAGAAACGTTCAGAGTGTTGGGACGCATAGCAATACCTGAGCCTGTTGATGTCGTCGTGAGGAGAAGAGAGACACCGGAACATAACCGTGTCCTTGGTCCTGAACTGGCGAGCCAGCTCTGCTACTACTTAATGGGTGGCGTCTGCGATTTCGGGTGTGGGAAAGTCCGTTGTACTACCCGCAATGGACAATGTTTGTATCATTGTCACATGGGACCGTCCACGAGGAAGCGCAAAGACCCCCCTCCGAATTGCACACTACTGGATTTTTTCTCTCCTGATGCGATAAAGCGAGCAAGATCTAGAGCGTCACAATCATGGACGCATGGTGTACCACTGGCCCGTGGAGCATCAAGAGACATAATCGTCGTCGATTCTGACAGTGACGAAGGCGTCCTTGAAAAAGAGCACGGGCTAGACCCTGGGATGATCATGGAAGCTTCTGAAAGACCTTGCTCCCCGAACTCAGCACGCTCAGAATACAGCTTTGGTGCACCCTCGGCGTTGTTGAGGTCTCCTAGTCCGCGTGTCCAGACATCGAGCGATGGACTCTACATGCATCAACAACATTCAGTCTCTCCAGAGGCAGACAATGTAGGGTCCAGTTTTGGCACTTCGGCTCCTTTGTTGCAGCAGACCAGTCCGTGTTGGGTTTTGTCTTTGGCCCGGGACGATCTCAACGTATCCTGTGCAGGATGCAAACTGTCTGAAAGAGATCAAACCGATCCAGTCTCACACGAAAGTGTGTCCACTATGGGTGACTCCGTTGATGACCCTCCAGTTGGGTTTCCCATCGGAGAATGGGCTGCTGGAGACGACGAACATATTCCCCTAGAAGTATTGCATGACGCTGCAGTTGGCGAGGATCAACTTTTGGACGAGCAACTTTTTTGTCCGGTCTGCGGCATGGATATGACAGGTATCATCGTCCTTGTGAGTCGAATAGATCCTATTACACCAATCCACAGACATTCACCCTTCCTCACCGGTCAGGAAGCACAGAGTCATGTCAATCACTGCCTCGACACAAGCGCCTTGCAAAATGATAAAAAATGTTCACCGACCGCAGTGCCGATTAAAACAAACTTGACACCTGAGGACGGCGGTTCCAACATGGTTATCAAGGCGCAAGAAGATCTGTACACTGTGCTAATGAATTCATGCAAGGAGAATGAGGTCTGGGAAGAGGTGGATCCCACCGTTGGCCGTGATTTCAGGCCAGGCCGGGGAGTCCGCAGAAAAGCTCCGTTTTACAAAGTACTGCAAGGGATGCCAATCGCGGTAGACGCTTTCTGCTATGGTACCATTCCTGGTGTCACTGCATATTTTCTAACGTTAGTCCAACTCCCCCGCTGTTTCCTACGCCTGGGCTGACAGGACCACCAACAGCCACGCACATTCCGATCATTACACCAATCTCGGATCTAAATGGAACAGCGGACCCATCTATTGTTCAGGTTAGTGCACGAGCAACCTGTTCAACGTATGCTGACGTTTCTGCAGAGGAAACTGCCAGCTTAATCTTACATATGCTTGCTGTAGATCCCAGATGGATCCATCCGTTACCATTGGACACGCCAACGATAATACCAAATACTGGAGGAGTGAGTGTGACCTTGATCGAGGCCAATCACTGCCCGGGTTCTTGCCTATTCTTCTTCGAGGGGCAGCAAACAATCGACGTTGGTGATGGCTCTTTCAGGTCTCCGCACATAGGATCGTCTAGAGTCTTTCATTACCTGCATTGTGGGGATTTTCGTGCGTCACCACGGCATGTCTTTCATCCCTCTGTAAATGGAAAATACATTGATCATATCTACTTGGACACTACATACCTCAACCCAAAGGTTTGTCGTAATTCTTCATTCAGCTGTCGAAGGGTTCAATGATCAGAACAGTACATTTTTCCGCCCCAACCACTAGTTATCTCTGCTTGTGCTGATCTGGCTCGGAGACTGGTGACGGGAGAGGCCGGAGACTCCAATGCTCGTACAACCCAAAATCTCACGATAGCCACTTGGGCAAAATCTTCAACTTTCATTGAGAGGAGAGGACGGCAGATGCTGCAGGAGCGCACCCTTGTGGTAGTAGGGTAAATGAAATGCTCGCCGTTTTGACTTGGAATTGATTTCACTCATTAGGACATATTCAATTGGCAAGGAGCGTATTGTGAAAGGTGGGAGTAGTGATTCTGTCGTCCAATCTGAGGTTGACAAACACTTTGCGCCGAAGCAATCGCTCGAGCTCTTGGAACGAAGATCTATTGTGACACACGCAAGGCTGCTATATTACGCTGTCAGGCCGACAACGAACTACACGCTCTCCTGACATCTGACCCTACCGAAGCGAATGTCCATATACTACCGTTAGGGTCAGTTACCTCAGATAACCTTAGGTCATATCTTCAAAGATTCAAGGAAACATTTTCGAGAGTTATTGGATTCCGGCCAACAGGATGGACGTGCGTCGTTCAGCCTCGGTGCTGGTCCTCGGTTGATTTCTTTCATAGCTACTCTCCGCCGTCTGGCACTGACATTAGTGGCTCGATCCAGTCCATCATCTCCCGTGCCCAGTCACGAAATTTCTCTTATACAGATCTCCAGCTCTCTCAAAAGTCATCGTATAGCATCCAGATATATGGGGTACCTTACTCGGAGCACAGTTCGTTCTTCGAACTCACCTGCTTTGCTATGTCATGCGATTGGGGTAGAATGATACCCACCGTGAACGTAGGTGACCCTACTTCAAGGGCAAAGATGACCAAGTGGCTGAAGCGATGGGAGTCAGAGAAGAGGCGTGCCGAGACTAGTATTATATCACCCCGAACAAGTGATTACTGGTAATATGCGTGTTGAATGTTTTATGCAGTAAGCGAGCATATGTACCATCTGACCAGCTGCATCTTTTTGTCGTCGCGCGAAGCATACACGTGGGGGACCATACATGTAAGAGTGAAACCATGGAGGATCAACGACGACGCGTACGGTATCTACTGCTCGGCGGCACGTTTCCTGCGGAGGTCTCTCTCCTCAGAGATTGTAAGTTTGGTACCCTTGCCCTTCGGCAACGATATCCAAGGTTTGATACCTTGACCGATAACGAAGATATTGGAAATTCTATAATTTCCATCAGTTGGGTGGTGCACGAAACGTATAATATCACATACCGTGTTGCGAAAGTACGATCGAGAGAATCCTTCACATGGACGATATCGAACCCTCCAGTATGTTTCTCACGGTGAACAATGATGCCTGCACGACCCATGTTACGGCCACCAGTGATCATGACGATATTACCGGTGTCGAAAGGCACAAAGTCGGTGATCTTGCCCTGCTCGAGGTCAAACTTTATAGTGTCGTTGACCCTAATCGCCGGGTCAGGATAACGAATTGTGCGTCCATCGTGAGTGACAACGTGGGGGACACCCTTCGCGCCGAGAGCCACTTTGCGAACCTTGAGCAGTTTGTAGGTAGCCTCCTCAGGAGTGATGCGATGGATGGTGAAACGGCCCTTCACGTCATACAACAGACGGAAATGTTCGCCAGACTTTTCGATCGAAACGGTATCTGTGGTATCATAGAATGTAATGTTGGAGGAAGAAGCTGAAATTACTCACCCATGAAGCCAGTGGGATAGGTAGGGTCGGTGCGCACTTTTCCATCGACTTTAATGAGACGCTGGTTGACGATTGTAATGACCTCGCGCCCGGTCAGAGCATATTTGAGCCTGTTTCGTAAGAAAATCGTAAGGGGAAGAGATTCGCGGAGCTTGTGAGGACCAGGAGATGGGCGGGGAGCCTGTGACCTGTATTTGAGCTTTGAAGGAGAACAGCATGGCCAAAATTTTCCTCACATAGGTGCCACTCAGTTTGTCAAGCATCCATGATGATGGCGCAGCGAGGCGTTTCAAGTGCTTTTTCGGTCCACGGGCCTATGAAACAGAGAGCACATTAGCGCCATGAGCAGGTCGAGTATGGCGAGAAGGCATAGTAAGTCCATCCCATCGAGGCAGTCGGCATCCACCCATCTGAGTGACAGAAAGCATTGAATGACGTTCCCCGGCGCTGCCAAAGCCAACAACGAGGTATACAGACTGACCATGGTGAGTTTCTTGAGGAAACGGCAACGACGACGACGACCTTGATGTCGATACTGGGTGATCTGGACGCTTAAGCTGAAGGGGGGTAGTTTAGGGTAGGTCTGTTGAACACGTGAGCTTAATTGTCTGTTGCTGTGGCTGTCCACGATATCTGTGCGGTGTCCACCATATTGACGTTGCGGTCTGTACTGACAAGCTTCACTGCGGACGGGTGGCTTAGTCCTCTTCCGAAACCTCTTTGTCAACGCCATTTTCTCCGTGGGATGCAGAAAAAACTCCCCGTTACTGATCCCACCATATACCCTCAGTATAATGGATACCGCAATGATAATGTCGAGAACTCCGGGCATGCTTGGCGGGCCGGCAGCCCCTCAGGAGAATCATTGTCTATGTCGCAGGGCGCTCGGGGTGTCCGATCAGACTACCCTTCCTTTTCTTTGCCTTCAAGCTTGGGAAACTTCAAGAGGCTCTTCTACCGCCGGGCATTTTCATCAGAAACGCAATACTTTCCCCCGTCTTTCGTCCGTCGCAACCGCAATTCCTTGACATCTGCGGCAGGACCTTCCACTGCTTCTACCGCCCGTTTTCTTATCCTGTGCATATTCTGGTACACAACATCCGCCCTGTCTTCAAATACTGGGAAAGCGATCCTCGAACAGTTTCACTATCCCGTCACTCTCACCATCATCCAATTTGGTTTTGTTGCCTCATGCTGTTTCCTTATCATGACTCCTGCAATCAATTTCAGCAGGTTGCGTTCACCAACGGTCGCTATATTGAAAACGACCTTGCCGATGGGTGCATTCCAAGTCGGCGGACATATGTTTTCTAGTATGGCGATCTCCCGAATTCATGTTAGTACTGTGCATACCATCAAGGTGTGTCGTATTCTTACTTCTCGGCCTTTTCATTATTCAAGTGAAACCAAAGGCGTTGTCACCCCTTTTCACCGTTGCCGCGTACGCACTTTTCTTTGGGGTCAAATACTCCCCGAAGACTTACCTATCACTGCTTCCGTTGACCATCGGAGTCATGCTTGCATCTACCTTTGATGCCTCGGTGTCTAGTCCAGTCGGGGTGCTCTGTGCCTTTGGTTCCGCTCTTGTCTTCGTGAGCTCGAACGTCTACTTCAAGAAAGTCGTCCCAGCAGGATCGCAAGCATCCTCGCACAAGCTCGATAAAGTGAACTTGTTGCTCTATTCATCGGGCGCGGCGTTCATTCTTATGGTACCTCTCTGGGTTTTCATGGATCTTCCTCGTCTTCTCATTGCTCTTGATGACCCAACACACATTGTCCATCCCACTCGTGGTCACTCCTCTATACATTCCCTCTCGTACCATTTCACTATCAATGGCCTTGCCCATTTCGCCCAGAACATCATCGCATTCGTGATTCTGTCCTCCACCTCTCCGGTCACATATTCCATCGCCTCCCTGGTCAAACGCATTTGGGTCATATGCATGGCAATTCTATGGTTCAACCAGAGGGTCCACCCAATCCAAGGGATTGGAATTGGGATGACATTCCTCGGCCTATATATGTATAACGCAGCGAAGAGCGACGTAGAGAAGGGAGAGACTAAGATGAGGAGGGTGGAAGCTACACGGGACATGATGCTTCCGTCTAACCGCGCGGAGGAAGAACTGTTAAGCGGTGGTTTTCCGTCATCACCTGACTCATGGACGAAACCAGTGTCGTCGTCTGCAACCGGAGTGAAGTCACGACCTCAGTGCCCTCCTTTACCGCCTGGCAATACACAACTGGAATCGCTGGATATCCCTTTGGAGAAGAAACTTTCCCCTCATATTTCGCCGTTGAATACGTCTTCGGCATTCACCAAACGTGCTGGGATTATTTCACCTGTCGACCCCTACCCATCGCCCCCTCCTTCGCTTGATTCCCCTCCAATTGAAACTGTCTTGCTCGTACACCCGCATTGCCATCTTTCCGGAGTTGGACCGCTACACGAAACACAGGTATCAGCATAGACGAAGAGTGACGATATTTATGACAGCGTAGAAACTACACAGATGATCCTGTTTTGTGTTAATCTCTAGATTTGCTCGTACATAGCTAGTGTATGGTGGATTGACAGTGTCAGTATCTTTGACAAGGTAGTTTGCGCTCCATTCGAACTGGACCATACCTGTTATCGTCCATCGGGCTTGTCAGGGGCAAGTCTGCAGTGATCTCTTCCGCTTGCACTATCGATTCGACATTGCAATCGAGAACAAAAACTGCAGCTTCCATCATTTGCATAGTAAAGCATAGCAACTATATATCGTGGATTGGTTGCAGGGGAGTCATTACATGGGGTCATAAAGAAACACAAGGAATGACTGTATACAGTCTCACCAGCCCGCGCGTCATCTGCCGAGGGGGGAGAATCACTTCCGAGTGGCAGTCTTCTGGCTCTTAATGACCTTCTTCACGATCTTGGCCTCCTCGACTAGGAATGCACGGAGAATCCTATATAGGTAGGAACGGTAAACCATAGAATGAGCAGGAAGATAAAGGAGTCATACCGCGACTTTACACAGTCACCGCAGCGTGAGCCTCCGTACGCACGACGGACAGTCTTTATGCGTTTCGAGACAGTAGCGTACTGACGTGGCCGAAGGGCAGGAACCTAGAGACCTCGTTATGAGTGTCCTGATCACGATCTAGCAAAGCTCCTAGCATACACCAGGCAATCCGATGCCGCAGTCACCGCATTTGGGCTGAGTGGGTTGTTTTTTGAGGTGGTGATAAACGAGCCTTCCGCCTGGTGTCTTTATGATGCGGCGGCGGTTGGATCTGGTGTTGTAAGGTGTGCGTTTGCGGAGCGTGACACGCTGAGCCATTACGGACGTGTGGTTGGATCGTACACTGTGTTACACACGTTGTGGCTGAATGTCTACTGTACAGTGCTTCGGTGTTTGCCGGCTCAATTGTGACGGTGCAGCTGAATCGGGAAATTACCCAGAACGGGAATGAGTCTGAATGACAGTAATCGATCAACAGGACCTCACCCTCGTACAATGTCACAGAGTCCGTCGAGGAGACTCTCAGTGAGACGAGGCTCTGTGAGCGCATCAGACCCGCTCGGAAGGAACGCATCCCTGAACTATGACTCCAACCGATCCTCGTCCTCGACCCTGACGATCGTCCGCGTCGTCGACCCCGCATCCTCCCTTGGTTTCCCCCCCTCTTCCGATGCCCCTCCGTCCCCCACGCATAGTCGCAGGTCTATTCGTCGTCACGGAAGCACTTCTAGTTCTTCTACGGATAACAGGCTCAGCTTCGCCTTCTCCTCCTTTTCTCCCGTTTCTCCTCCTCAACCTACCAGCCCGCTCTCGGCCTCAGGTCCGCAGCATCATTCCTCCAGGACAGGGGGTGGTTCTAGTCCATCTTCCTCTCCTCGCCTCAGGCCGAGTTCTCCTCAGTTTGCTCGTCGGCATTCCGCCTCGGGTGGATCCACCTTCTTAAAGCCCAATCTTACGCCAGAGCAGCTTGTCGACCTCGCTCGCCAGTCTTCTGCGCCGCGTTACGTCCCTGGATCAACATGTGCTCAGAATTCGACCAATCAGACCAACCCCAATGCTGTGGCGACGTCGATTTCCTCTCCAGCAACATTTACACCCCTACCAGTGGACGTATACCTCCCCTTTATCGACAGAGCTGCAGAAACTTCTCAATTACTTTCAATTCCTCCGACAAAGAAGTTATTCTCCCTTTTGGCTCAGACATTCCCGACTCAGACAGACATGGAAGCACAGGACCCATTCACAGTCAACCCAACCCAATGGACTTTCGAATCCTTGCGCCGTTGGCTAACTGAGGTTGATCGCGAATCAGCTAATGACGCTGTGTGGGTGATGAAAGCTCGAAAATGCGTTCTTGCTCACTCGGAGCTCATATGGGAACGCTTGAAGGGCGCTCTAGGCGTCCCTCCTGAATTGGAACTAGAGGACTTGGACGCCGCTCATTTCATTGAATTTTCGGGCAGTGCACTTGATATTTCTCTGCCAGAAGACAAACACATTTCAGACGTCGCAGGTCGTCCTCATCAGTCTCCGGATTCGGCTTTGTCCCTAGAGTCATCACTGATAGTTGAACCCATATTAGCCACCCCATCCTCGAACCCCCCATCTTCAACTCCTGGAACAGCCAACCCGCCGCCTTCGAGTCTTCCCGCCGGTCTTTCTCATTCTACCTCTATGTCACAAGTTGATCAAGTATTACAAGATATCGTTGAGGATCGCGAGGAAGAGGAGGATTTCGGTGTCACCACTGGTGACACAGATCGCGTTAGGTCGGACGATGATATCAAAACGCAAATCCATGGACTTCGCATTTGCACGTCTCCAATCCCTTCCTCTACTGCAGTCACACCCCATGTATTCTCGTATCCACCCAGCCCAGTTGTAAACATGAACACCTCAGGGAGGAACAGCGTCGAACCCCGCAGTCCGGATCTATCCCATTCTCTCACTCGTCGCCTCTCTCGGACGAGCTCCCATGGGTCTATCACCAGTATTGGGAGGTCTTTGTCCGGGTGGGGAATTCATCAAGCTGTGTTTCAGCTAACATTCTGATCACATTTTCATAGCTCATATCCATATCGCGACTTTGGCTACAGTGCTGCTTCATCTGAAGTTGGGGACAACGAGAGCGAGCGTGCATACGACCCTGTCGGCGACCGCGCGCCAGGTAATCCACTATTTCCTAGCAATTTCGCTCGTCTTGCATTGGGACCGACTCTACGTGCCAAGTAATTCATTCTTTGCCATGTCGTCTGCTCTGCTTCCTCATATTTAATATCTTTAGTAACCCTGCTTTGCGTTCATCGCAGGTCGCCACACCACGCTGGGCACGCTGGGCACCTGGTAGTCGACCCCCTTCTTGGTTTGAAGGCTGGGATGGTGCGAAGCAAGAATATGCCGCTACAGTTGCTAGTGGCAGTAGCACTGGTGCGGGAGAATAAGGCGGAGTGTATCCTCGTCCCCACTGCAAGTATTGAACTTCTCCCTGTAGAAACAAGAGTTTCGAATTCCGATACATTAGCCTTCCATGATTGTTGTGCTGTACTGTACCCTTTGTTAGAATGAAGAATGATTTTTGAAGTATTTGAGAACAAGCTAGTTTCCATTCCGGGCTATTCTAAATCTAAATCCTTGTTCCTGATAGTCATTCATACAGCGACGTGATGGAGAGATTGCATATAGGATCAGAAATTGTCGGCATCTCCGCCATATTGCCTGGGAAGCTCGTCTTTATCAATCACAGGTAGAAGGGCAGCGCTGAGTACGGCAGGACCGGAACCCACGACCGTCATCTTGGCGAGAGTGGCCGTGGAGAGGAAGGGTTTGAAAAACCAAAAGATCCAAGTAAGGAAGGAGGGCACATTGACAAAAAACTTGCGGGACTGGAGACATACCAAGCAAGTCAACGAGGGCAAAGGGGAAATAAAATAAAATAAAATAAGAACTTGACACACCAGGAATTCCGGGTAATGATCCTGGAAGATCTTCGATGCTTCCGATGCAGCCTTCTTCGAGCTTTCCGTGCGACTGGACAGATTGACGCCTTCGTAATCTAAATGAATGAGACATGTCTTTGCTGTAATGGAGCTCGTTGGATGAGACGATATACCATGAATTTGAACCATTTGGTCAATGGTCTCAAAGTCGAGAAGTGCAATGCTCTTCTCCATGAAGGCGACACGCCATCTGGTCCGTACGAGTTAGCGCTAGACTGGGAATGTCCGAGTCGATAGGAACATTACCGCAAGAAGCGTTGGACATCACCAAAGACAGCATCGAGATCCTTGTTTGCCCCGTAAAGGTTGTAACTGAGGACATATCATCTTCATGATGACCACCAAATGTCAATAAAAACGTACGTGACAGGATGCCCCTCTTTATCCCTTCCATGGACCTTTCCGAGTTTCCCATAGATATTGTCTGGAAATTCCTCCTTTATCGCTGCATTGACATTAAAGGAATCCCTCCAGCGAAGAGTAGATATAAACATGTCCTTTGCTTCCGTCGGGTTGAGGTTCCTGGAATGTAAGTCAATAGCAATAGGGAAAGATCATGATTTGCCGCGGGGGCATCATACCTAGCTCTCAAGAATTTCATCAGTAGGACACTAACCCGGGCGTCCTTTGGTTGGACAGGATCAATCGTGACACCCCACATTGTATATGGGGTTGAACCAGCATCTGGATCTTCAGGAAAAGCAGCAGCGAATGAATGTGCAAGTGATGACTACTGGTCATGTATGTTGCAGAGATTAGGACTCATAATCGATGTATACCCACCCGGACTTCATATAGAGCAGCCCATTCCGCAGGTGTGAACTTGGATGTCAAGGCATTTTGGGGTTCATCACTTTCTGTACCACTGGCCATGACTAGGTGCTATCTTCCTTGCCACCGGTGTTGGCAGTAATGGCTGTTGTTATATACCACAACAGATTTGCTGGTAATTATTTAAACCTGGTTTTAATTTAGTACTGAGCTTTAAATGTCACCACCAAGTATAAAACTCAAGCTAAAACTTCAAGTTTTGGTTACTTTTCTGGTAAGTTTAATTGATTTAATTTGTAGTCATTATTCTAACAATATGTCGCATAGTTATAGTGGTTTTCAGAATTTGACCAAATCATTTGCATTCATGGGCAGTCATGTGTTCAGGACCCTGAATGTAACTGACAAATCAAACAAACAAACTAAAACAGCCAGTTTTCATCCTCACTATTATCATCATATTTTGAGATGCTCTATGTTACAAGTCAGAGTTGTCTTTTCATACACCCTCATTTCTTTTCTTCATGTCCCACTTACACTGAGCAACAAAAACATTGCAATATTTGCAACTTTTTCAATGTTTGATAAATATCAAACTACCCATTGATGCTAGACTCTTAAACCTATATATTGTCAAATAGTCCTAATCAAGGGCTTTCTGAATATATATAATTCCTTCTGGTTAAGGCAATATTCAATTAAGCAAGAGTACTCATTGCAATGTTTTTGTTGCTAATATCTAGAATATCATAATTAATATGATGTATATCCTCCTTTGGCCTTGATAACCTCTTCAATCCTCCTGGGCATACTTTCAATCAAAGCCTGACACTTCTTCACCTCAATCTTGTACCACTCCTCCACCACTCTCTCCCAAAGTTCATGAATACCCTTAGGTGACTCTGAATGCTCAGCAAGCTTTCTTTTGAGATAAAACCATATAGTGACTCCAAAAACCCTTTCCATACTAACCCTCACTGCAGTGTGTGAAGCACACTGCCAGCCACTGTGGGAATATCATTTTGCCTTGGTGAAGTTATAAATAGTACTCTCTCTTGACTATCAAATTGCCCCCTAGGTCATGTGATTTGATTTATGTGTCATAGAAATATAGTCATTTTAAAGCAGCAATATTGTCATATTC
>JBBPUK010000159.1:2092-22706 GCA_038094635.1 Tylopilus cervinicoccineus
GACCTTCTTAGATCCCGGGTTGACCCAAGCTCGCAAGCGAACCTCACCAAATCGGGGTTTCTCCATTTCTCCATATCGGTGGACGAAATCGCACAGCACGTAGTAGGCGATATGAATACATTCCGGTGTACCTCCCGGTACCATTGTTTCTGATCCGTCACTTGGGTACGATAACTTGGTACTATGGGTGAAGAAAGAGCCTTACCATGGGACAAACGTCAAGTCAAAAGTAAAAGCATACGTATGTAAGCACTCACTAGGAGGATCTTCCTTGCGTAGCAACACCTCGCGTTGGATTCTCTCAAGCAGAGTAGTGGCGTCTTCTTGAAGATGTTTCTGGTTTCCCGTGAATACGTGACGCAGAACCACCCCATCTTTAACGCTGTAGATCCAGGATTGCATACCGTCGTCCCAGGTTATACAGTCAGAAACTACCACCGAAGGGGCCTTATCGATGGGACGAATAATGGTACTAGACTGGTAGGGATCCCGAAGGCTCGACAAGGCATCGACTTTTCCTGGGGGAATGCAGTTGTCAGGTATTGACTTTGCTGGTATTCAGTCATCCATACGTGTAAAGATGCAAGAAAACTCACACTGCACTTGGTGCTCTGGCATATCTGATGACGAAAGAATACTTGCATATTAATCATGCCACATGTTTTACAAAACCACCCTCGCGGAAACGATTCACTGGGATGAAATTCGGCGAGAAGATCCAGAGGTATGAAGCTAAAAAATTGCAATCTCAAGTCTCTTGGATGGTAAGGGGTTGTGTTATCTGTCTGTGGAAGTGTGTCCGTCGGATCAAACCACCAAGGACGCGACAAGTCCCTCGTGGTATCAACAGGTGCTGAGTCCGAGGCCATCATATTTGACGAAGCGGAGTTGCAATCAAATAATGCATCTTCACCCCCCGGAGCCCATTGAAGTGTGACCCTCCAACAAACCCGACCTTGTACGTGCCCAACAGAGGAGCCCGGGCCACAACAGACCACTCCATGCTGCAAGAATCTTGTCAACAATGGTCGGGATGAGATATCTATAACTCACGCGCAAGTCAGAGATAAAGAAGAATCCCATGCATGAATATGCATACTCTGGGGGAAGATCACACGGCACGAGTTCGGAACTACGCGGCATCCACAGTAACAAAGGGATAGTATGGAAATGCGAGTTCATCAGGGTTTCAACTTCCGGTGGTTTGTCGAGAGGAATGCGTGGTTGGAAGGGCAGGTGTGGTGCAGTGTAGTGAATGAAGGGCCCATTAAGCGGAGGGTATGGATGTGACACTGGCGAGTGACTCGGAGGGAAAAACGAGACAGACTGGTTTGCTAGCCCCGAATTATTTTGTATTGCACCGTGGATTGGATTGCTCCGTCCAACGGGGGATATGTGTGGACCTTGGTATGGAGCTCGCAGATCTTGTTGCATACCCCCCAAAGGTAGCATTTGCGTGCCAAACGTTTGCAGGGGTGTCGAAACTGCGACGTACGTCGGAAACGATGCGATTCCGGGTGGTATATGTGAGCTTCGCAAATCCTAGATTTTTTCTGTTGTCAACGCATGAATTCCACACGAGAAAGATACTACCATCGTGTTCGCTCCACAGCCGAGAATATTCCCAGAAGAATGCATGACAGGTTGATATGAGTGAGGTTGGATAGTGTTCGATTGACTGAGGGGTTCGAGCTCGGAATCATGACAGGAAAAATCCCATAATCTTGGAGAAGTACTGATTACGAACAGGTGACGGAGGGTGAAAGAAGAGCGCTTACAGGTCAATGTTTAGTGTAGTAAAGTTTATCCAATTGCCACGAGCATAATTAGAGTCAAGTAAGAGTATTGGAGTTTCGGACTGAAACCAAGAAAAGCCAAATTCTGATTTCGCAAGCTCGGGAAATACTGTCAGAAGCCCGCCGAGTGACTACAAACGACGATATCAGCATCATCTGCTTAATGCATGGTTTGTGCTGTCCTCACGTTAGTCCAGACTCTTGGAACTAGGGTATAAGATGGTATAGAATGTGCGCGTTCCAGTCCTTTGGAGGGGTTTTCATATATGTTCACAAACGTCCATCTCACGGCACTGCGTTCGCCAGTTGATCCCACCACGGATGAACCTAGAGCTGAAGGGACCGCTGCTGACGCTTCCGGGCATTCAATATTCTTTTCTCTCGGTGGCGCGACCGTCGAGCCACGTGCTTTTCGTTTTTGCAAGGCCTTCTTTTGCGGTGGGACAGAGTCAGATTCAGGACTCAGAGAACGCTTTGACGCAGCAGAGATCGAATCAGGTGGAGGACCCTGTGAGGACGGTGCCGCCCTAGAATCTATATGCCGAGGGCGTAACCGGCCCGAGGCCAACTCTTGAGTGGAGGAGGAAGCGATCGACATGTCGCCAGTCCCGCTCGTACTCTTCGGATTCTGCGTCCCCGAGGGCTTTCCATACTTTGGACCAGGAAGCCTCTGGTAACCCTGCTCAACGACCTCGCAATCGGTCAACCCGGCATTCCTGCACCGCACGCAAACCGGTCGCGCGCGGGAACAAGCTTGCTTGAGGGAGTGTCTGCATCGTTTGCAGCTGTACGGGACCACGAAGATGGTTTCTGTCGAGCCGTCGTTCTGCCTTTCATCCAGTTCGAAGATCGCTTGGGGGTCTATGGCTTCGTGGTACGATTGTGGTTCGGGAAGCACGGACGGACGTCGAACACCGGCGACTCGAGGATTCGACTCCCAAGTGCGTGCCAAGATTGGGACTGCGGCAGAACTGTCCAGCTCGTTGTCGTCGTCGGTATGGTCGCTCGACCCCGATTGATTAGATTGCATTTCTGGACGTGTGCAAGTTCAGAGGGTCGTTGAATTCCGGTGCGCCCAGGGGAGTAAACTCGAAGGAGTAAAGACTTCATTGGCGGACTCATCAACACTAACCCAAATAGACCCCAACTTCGTTCAGCCGACCTCGGACAACTTGGGCCTCGAACTATTAGTACAGATGGAGAACGTCAGTCATAAGTAGTAGTTGATTGAAAGTGCACATCTGTCGTACAGAAGTCATCACATACAGTATGCACCAGCTAGTCAGCCGAATTCACTCCCAGGTATTAGAATGCCTTGGCCAAAAAAAAAAAAAAAAGTATATATAAATAAGTCGACGCACACACCATGCCGATTCGCAAAAAGAAAGAAAGAGGGTATCACACGAGCTCTACTCTCCAACTATTTTTTTTGATGGTCATTCCTATTTCATTTCGACAAAATAATAAACTGATCAGACAGCATGCCTCGAGCAACTCACTTACTTTACATTGAACACGTCTTTCCAAACGCGCGTATATACAAATGACACAGTGACCTCTAAATAGTACAGCCTAAACGACGGTCTCACCACGGACACATCCAAGCAACATGGCGTCGACAGTCCCGCCCATTGTCTCGTCGATCCAGGTATCAAACGCTTCGAAAAGCTTCATTGCTGGACTGCCGTCTGATTCTGCCTTCTTGCCAGGCCACATCCGCCTCTCTTGGATGCCGACAAAGTCAATTTTGAGTCCTGATCCCGTGTGAGTGGCGGCGCTCTCCTCGTCCCACACCAGGGGATGCTTGATGGTCATCGACACTGTCCACGTATCCGTCCCGTAAAAGGACGCTTCCTTGATGTGGTGGCGTGCGAGCTCGTGCGGTGGATTGTCATCCAGCGTCCACTTGAGCACATGGGCATCAAAGGCGATCACTAGGGCGACCACGGGAATTCAGCGGGTGTCCGATTGACAATGGACACACGCTCCTCACCTGTCCAAATGATTCCCGGATGATAAACCTCGAGAGTGAGTTCCCTTGTGCCTGCCTGCTCATCGATGGTATCATTCACGGCAGTAACACTGAACCGTTCTTCCGGAAGCTGAGAAGTAGCATAAGTGGGGTCTAGTGGAAGTTCGATCTTGAATGGAGAAAGGAACTGTATTGCGCAAGAGGTCGATTCCGAACTGGGGAGTTAGCAACCAAGACGAAAAAGAAGGTGAAGAGTACGCACAGCTGAGAATGGATAGAGGGTATCCCAGTCATTGTTGTAATCGTCCATTATGATTGCCTTTGGGAGAACACCGTCTGCGCCAAATTCGTCTGCAATATCATGGACTAGTTTTTCGAATCCTGGAGCTCCATCGGCGGCTGCGATGTGCAGATGTTGTTCCTGCGTGACTAACTGTGAATTAAATGAGCAGTCAGTCAGTAAGCGTATACGCAGATCAGGATCAAATAGCGCTCGTCCGAACAACAAATGAACCAAAACCAAGATGATCAAGGTATACCTCCAGCAGAGATACAGGAACACGTCCACAAAATAACATGGAGAAATCAGCTTACGTCCTCCATGTGAAGCACAAACAACCTCTTTTGGTGTTTCTCGTCAAACGGCACCTGGTTGTAAAAGAATGCCATGACCACACTGAGTGCCATTATTGCAAGTACCAATGCACGCCGCAGCGTCGCTGGCCCAAACCGGTGGGCAAACGGAACCGCATACGAAGCTATGAACATGCCAAGAACAGAGACGATGGATGCGATGATGTACTCGCCGGGTGCGTCTCTACCAATGCGACCCGTCTACGATTACAAGTCAAATATGAATATAACCAAGGGACCATGTGAAAGGAGAGACATACCAAGGGCACGAAGACCATCAGCGTTGCAGCCAGTAGCTGCGGCCCCGTTGTAAGCGGGATGATCATCGCAATAGCATATGTCCAGAGCGACACATCTGACTGCGCTGTACCACCAAGCATCCGCTTTTCGACTGCGTTATCTGTGCCATTCTCTTTGAAACTGTGCTTGGCTATCGCGGTTCGTCGGCTCCGTACCAAAAGCGCATCAACAGCGAGAGCTACAAACATGCCCGTCGCGCCGAGGAAGGGAGCAGCACTGGAACCGATATTGAACAGCTGACCCACAGTAGCAAGCCCAATCTGAAAAAGCAACGACGCTGCCAGCAAGGGCTTTTCGAGCGTTTGGCTGGAACCAGTCCTACTAAAAGGTAGCTGACTGGTCAGGACACCTGTTTAACCACCAAATCAGAGAATATCCAGACGAGACCATAGCTTGTATGTAATCACGCACCAACGATTGCTGCAGGACCGTACAAAAACACCGGAAAGTATTCTGCCCTGAACCAGCTCATACTCTTGTGAAGTACGCTGGTCATGACAAACGCCAACCCGTTTGCTCCAATCAAAGCACCGACAAAGGCAGAAATCACCGCCCCCAAAGCTGTCCATACTCGCCTGACCCCAGTTGTCCAAACGAGATAAGAGGATGCACTGAACAGCGCAAGGTACATGATTTTTGCCGTCGTAAATGAATAGACCAGGAATAGGCCGAGATTAGAGAAGAAGACGGTCCGTGGGCGCGCAAAGCCGTGCTCAAGACGTGGGATTGGCGATGCGTCAGAGGAGAGAAAGCGCAGCAGTGCTAGGGAATTGTCGGCCATGTGTTGAGCAACACCAGGTTGTATGTTTTCGACCACGTCCTGACGAAACGAACTTGAGAGCCCAACAAAATGGAACAAGCAAAGGTCATACCCCGCGCATGTGGTACATGTAGCTGTTTCCGACGACGGCCATCTGCGGCGCCAAGTCAGCTGAGAACGGAAGACGCAGTGCATGACAACTCACGTCTAGTCCTGTGACATTTAAGTAATACTCAAATTGTCTGAAGTCGGTGCTGTCCAGACACGTCAGTTAAGAAGGTGTGCATTCAATCTCGAATCGCATACTCGGACAGCAGCACCCCCGAGCTGAAAATCTCATTCGCATATATCGTCCCGTGAGGTCTAATTCAAGCGAGTTAGAATCACTATAGGCAGTGTACGTGCCATGGAACGCACCTGGGTACATGAGAGTATGCTTCGATCATTTCCTCTGATGTTGCTTGAAAGAGCAATTCACGGCCGGTGGTGCCAGCAGCTGGTCCCCCTCGAATCAGCATGGTGTCTTGCTCACATGAGATAGTATGCGAGCACCTTCCAAGTTCACCACTGCCCTCACCCTGGAAAAGGTCGTTATCAGACAATACTCGCAAGACATACGCAAGAGGACTTGCGTGGGGGCAATGGGATGTTGCGTCGAGAACAAATGGGAGCCATCTTGCAGAGACTCCTCCGCATTATTGAACACTGTCGGATGACATGACTTTGGGTCAGCCTAGGGCCGACCGCTTCAAATACGCACGGAATATGATCGAGTACGTTGGCTCCCATCCTTTCGTTTCCACCAGGACTCTTGCACACTCGAGCATCACTCCTACAGCAAGCCCATCGTCGGTAGCCCCCGGACTCGGAAGCGTGCTGTCCAGATGTGAGTTGATGAGCACAGCGGACGCTTTACCACGTTCGGTGCCGTCCGATATACGGATGACGATGTTCGAGAGGTTGACATAGGTCTTGTAAAGACGCGTGCTCATCATGTCAAACCTAAACACCGATGCGCAGTCATGCAGAGGAAGACTGGACTATATTTCAGACTCACCGGTGACTTCCACTCCCTTCCTGCCTCCAAACCTCGCACTCGAGCTTCCGTCCCGTGTCACTTTTCACGACCTCTTTGCACAGCTGCTTGATCTCCTCTGCCTTGCGAACCATCCACGCGTCCGCTTCTGCATGTTCTCTCGTTCCAGGGGTGCGGTATCCAATTTCTTCTGAGAGGTATTTGGCATAGGCCAGAATGGTAGACTCTGAAGGATGGGGTAAGCCTGTTTTCGGATCATATCTGCTTGCGTGAGCAATGAGCATGGATCACTACCGACGTGGGCTTACGGGTGGACGTTGGGCGTCGGCAGGGCTAGCCGGGGACGAAACATGTCAGTGAATGGCGCAATCCAAGAACACCTAGTTTTCGTTGCGACAAAGAGACTCACTAAATTCCTGGTATAATGTATAAAATGGTAGGGCCAAGAAAAGTGGGGCCAGGGTCAGCACAGAGCGTATAGGGCCCCATCTCTGGGGGCTCCGACGAGAGCTCATCGTGCTAGTGCTGTGATCTGGGCGTGGTGAGATAGGACGAGCGCAGAGCTCGACGGGCGTCGAGGTTGAGCACGAAAGAAGTTGCACACAGGTTTTATTCGCATCAAAGGGTGTCCGTGTCAGCGGCGCATATGCCGATCGCGTGCCACGTACGCGCCGCAAAAGTTCGATGGGCAAAGGGCCGGGCGGAGCCGGTGACCTTGTTAGAGGCCACAGAATGAACGATAGCTAATATCCACAGATCTCATGTATGTACACCTTCAAGCGTCAAGCAGCAGCCGCAACCGTCGATGCTGTGTCCAAGCGCGACGCCGCGCTCTCTTCCGATTCTGCAGGGTGGTTGTCCCGGATATCCAGTGCTTCCATGTCAGCTGTCACACCGACATGCACACTGTCTCCATCGCTTTCCACAGATGTCATTGATCGCTTCGCACGGAACCAACACCACACGTACCGTATTGTGCCCCGCAGCAGTTTTTGTGCAAGCCGGAACAACACCTCCGTGCGCACCACCCGCGCGATCGCGCGCGCACCGTACGCCTCGGAATACCCTTTCTTCACCAACCATGCTCGAGCAGCCTCGTCCACGTCGAGGGTGATCCGTCTATCCTTCAATCGCTCCGCAACATCGTCCAACCGCAGAGCGACGACATCCAAGATGGCGTTTCGCGAAAGCTTGTTGAACACCAGCATTGCATCGAGGCGGTTGAGTAGTTCTGGGGGGAAGTACTCTGACGTGCGTTCCATGACTTCGGCCTTGGCAGCTTCAGTGACAACACCGTTGGCGTCGCAGGAAGAGCGATCTGCAAGAATGTCGCTACCCAGATTGCTCGTTAGACATATAATCGTATTCTGATAGTTTGTTTTGATTAGCAACATATATCGGAACCAGCTCAAGACCAAAGGTTGGCGCACCTTAAAGTCGACTTTACGACCTTGGCTATCGGTGAGACTCCCTTCGTCCAGAATCTGAAGAAGAATCATCGCCACATCCTACCAACATGATTGGTAAGGAGTGCATCATTTTAGACATCAACAATGTGCGGACCTTGTGAGCCTTTTCGAGCTCGTCCAAAAGAATTACAGCTTCCCCACACAAATGATTAAATAGAGGGATTCCACGAGCATGGTGCAAACGTACCGTAGGGCCTCCTTCGGACTGCTTCTGTCAACTGACCTGCAGGTCGTGTGAAACTTCAAGGGAACCTGATAGAACCGGAAAACACCCACCACCCTCCTCAAACCCAACATAGCCGGGAGCGGCTCCAATCAGACGTGATATAGTGTGTCGGTCATGGTACTGAAAAGTCTTCAGTTACTACCTTGCTTCAAATACAAAGCTCACCTCTGACATATTGATGCTAATCCTGCAAGAAAAATCAATATCGGACAAATGCTAGCTATCGAAATGTGGATTTACAGTCCTCGCTGTTCGTCGTTGAACAAAAACGCTGCAAGGGCTTTCGAGAGCTCCGTCTAGGACTTCAGTTCGGGCCGTATTCAAAAAAAGGGATGTCTGAATAGCCACAAACCTTGCCGACACCGGTTGGCCCAAGGAATAAGAATGAAGCCACCGGTCGATTTGGCGCCTGTAAACCAGCTCGCGAAATTCGAACAGCGTCACTAATAGCTGATACAACATGATCTTGTCCGACTACACGTTGTCTGAGTGCATCTTCCATCTGGACCATACCATGCATCAACAGGGTGTGGCAAAGAGACGAGAAATGACCGACATGGACCAACTTCTCACGTTCGCCTCGAAGGAGGCTTTGGACAGGAATTCCAGTAGCTTTGGCGACAACTCGTGATATGTCGTTGCTCGTCACTCTCTCATGAAGCATCGCAAGAGGGCCTTCAGCATTTTCCTCCTTTAGCTCGCCGTCCTTGGGAAGCTGGCGTTCTAGATCGGGAATGACGCCAAAACGGAGCTGAGAGGCCCTTTCATACTGGCCCTGCCGCTGTGCGACCTCGAGCTCGTGCTTCGCGTCTTCAAGGCGCTTCTTGAGGTCCTTGATACGGTCGAGTCGAGCGCGCTCTGTGGCATTCCTTTGAATCAAATTCGGCGAATCAGCGTTTTGAAAGTCGTCGTACCGTTTTGCCATATCGCAGTCAACTCCTGAGCTTGTTCCCGCTTCGAACGAAGATCACCTTCGAGTTTTGTCCGTCTTTCGACACTGAAGACGTCAGTTTCGTTCCTGAGACTCTCGAGTTCGATTTGTAGCGTTACAATCTCGCGGTCAAGAGCCTCCAATTCATCGGGCTTGGACTCCTGGGCGAGTCTTAGGGAAGATGCAGCTTCGTCTACGAGGTCAATTGCCTTGTCTGGAAGGTACCGGTCCGATATGTAACGTGCACCATACACCGCAGCTAGGAAGCAGTGGTAATTGAAGCATATAGGGTTACACCAAGACATACCAGTCACCAATGCACTATCTGCAATTTCGACGCCATGGTGCACTTCATATTTAGGCTTCAAGCCACGGAGAATCGAGATCGTCGCCTCAACCGTTGGTTCTTGGATTTGTACCGGTTGGAATCTCCGCTCAAGAGCTGCATCCTTTCCAATCGTTTTCCTATACTCGTCGGCTACACATGGCGTCTAGGGGATGAACGAACGAAGTGTGCTGTGGACTCACGTGTGGTGGCCCCGACGAGTTGCAGACCACGCGCAAGTGCAGGTTTGATCATCTGTCCTGCATCTATGCTACCCTCCGCCTTTCCGAGATTGAATAATGTGTCTTTTACAATTCTCGTCAACACGCTTACAATGCACGGAGGGATGGTACTCACGGACTTCATCGATGAAACAGATGATACCACCGGCCTAGCTATGTTTGCCATGAATCACCCAAAGGGTGTGTGAACGAGCTGCTCACCTCGTCTTCTATATCTCGAATGAGTGCCTTGAACTTTTCCTCAAACTGACCCCTAATGCCAGAGCCCGCCATAATCGCAGAGAGGTCCAGAGACAGCACCCTCTTGTCTTGGAGGGACTTGGAAAGCGGGTGAGCACGCCAACACACAGGAGTTGGTCCACATATCGACACACCTCGGGTACTTCCTTGGCCACAATTCGACTTGCAAGACCTTCGAGAATCGCCGTCTTTCCCACTCCAGGAGGCCCGATGAGCTATTGGGTTGGGGTGAATCAAACCGAGGCTACACCAATGATGAAATGCTGCACATACGACGGGGTTAGACTTGGTTCTCCGCGAGAGAACTTGAAACATAAGAACACACGACGTTGAAATGCTAGAGTAACTCACTTTGAATCGTCCTGCGAATTTCTGCGATACGTGTGTATGAGCGTGGTGGGTCAGCGAAAGGAACCGACATCGCACCTTCGTCTCGTCCAATGGTGGGATCAAGCTTCCCGTTACGCGCCATTTCTGTAAGATCGACGCTCTGCAAAAGAGGATGAACAACAGAGCGATGTTTCTCGTGTGCTGCACACTCACGTATTCTTTCAACGTCTCCCCCTTTTGACGCGGCTGTTGGAACAGAAAATTTGGGATACCTCCCCCACCACCCATACCGCCAGGAGGTTGTTGAGAAGCGTAACCACGCACATTTGGCAGCCGTCGTCCTAGTTCGAGTCCGGCACGCAGTGGAGTAGAGCTCAGGAGAGCGTGGCGAGTGGTCGGTACGACCGTCCAGCCGCCTCGCAGCCTGAGTGGTAGGCGTGCAATGGATTGCCTTTGCAAAAGCGCGCTAGTCGTCACGAACGACATGCAGGACGTCGAGGTGTTGGGTCAAACGGTCGAATGTGATGCGTCAAGTTGCTGCGCTGGTGATGTAGGCCGCTGCGACTTCTGGATTTTTCGGCAACTTACATAGACCTCGTGAGGGTTGTGTGACTCGACTGACAACAGGTGGCGACTCCAATATTTATTCACATCCTATGGACACTTCTGGGATGTAGAGCCCGCATAGGACACGGTCCACCAAGTTGTTCTCTGGGGAGAAGGCATGTTTCGGTGAGTGAACGTACGTATGCACCATGTAGTGGTAATGTTTCCACCCCTCGTGCACTTGTCAGACCTCCATAGGGCATCATTCGCCGCAGATTACCATATGGACCTTGGCAACTGAACTTGAGTATAGGATAGGAGGTCTGTGATGGCAGTGCACATTGGATAGTGCTGACAGAAAAGGGGGTAAATAGGACCAGGGATCGCTATCGGGTACAAGCATGTACCCCTCCCCACAGACGGTGGCCCATGTACCCACATTCCTCGTCCTACTCACCATCCTCTTCACCATAAACCCACCAAGCACGCAGGCACAACCCCCAATTCCTACTCCAAGCCCGTACACCAACGACGATCCCGTGAACTTGAAATGGTTATGGTATTTCGTCGGTCCGTCCCCCTTCCAGCGCGGACTTTCGTAGATGCACTGTGGTCGCTCATATACCGTACAGGAGCTCTCATGGGTTCGATTCTATTGTGCAGCTGTTGCACCGTCTGTTGTACCAAGAGAACACTCCGGAGATCTTCTCCCGCCCGCGACATCGAGCGACAGCCCCTCCCACTGCAAGGACAAGCGCCGAGCGCTGTGCTACTGCGCTCACCTCCCCCGGCGTATCTGAAGGAAGACGTCGGCCCCACCTTCGTGGGATCACCTTCCTATGAGGCAGAACCAGTTTTACCGCCTTATTATCCGGTCAGTCGCTTTTCATTGAGAAAAAGGAAAAACGGCGCTCACATACCATGCATTGCGGCTCGTTCGACTTCGCAATTGTCAGCCAATTCTGTCGCCCCGCCCAGTGCATGCACTCCGGAGGGCAGCCACGGTGCCGACCTGAATTACACAGATGATGCTCAGTGGAAAAGAGGACGGTTGAATTAGTCAACAAGGACGATTTGGGATTTAGAGGTATATTTAGGGATGTTGGCAGCGCTGGTCTCAAAGTTTAGGCGAGAGCTCTACGACATACACATTGTTGAAGTTAGGCCAGCGCTACGGAAAATAAAATATGCATACCTTTGAGAAGAGGATAACAACGCGTCGATCACCATGGTCATCGCTTGGAAGGCTCGTACTCACCTATGCAACGAACCCACCGTTGAAGAGAAACCAGACCAATAAACGGCCGTCGTAAACTTCTGAATATTACATCTTCTTTCTAACATGCCCGGAAATACAGAACCACTTTGATCAAGAGAGACGGGCTTAAATTTGTAGCAGAGGGGCTATTTCACCCTCTGCGCTTGAGGAGCTGCGACCAAGGGAGTAGTCGGTATCTCGTCCCGCATCGCTAAACGTACTCGTCCGAACCACGACTCTCAGGGGCAAACATTACTGCAGTACTGGATACACCGGTGGCGAATGAAGAGGAGAACCTGCTTGCCATGCACGTAGTCCAGACTCTGCTGCTGACAACCTCACTCTGAACCAGAACGTCGACCTCGCAAGAGCGATCGGTTGTTGTCTGGCCGACGCTGCTGTCTGTGTCCTCTCGAGGTCGAGCTCGCATTAGGGGCCTAAGACCAGTTTCTTTAAGATGGCCAGAAAAAGTGTAGAAGCATTTCACTTACCTGCGCCTGTTCGCGCGCCTCCCTTTTGGCCTTCGTTCTCTTCCTGATAATACGCGCAATGAGGAACCACATAATGGTGAAGAAGGGCGATTTAGTTTCTTATGTACTCGTCCTAAACAGCTGGACTTGGAAATCTCCGACATACAAATTCCGACTGGGTTGCGTTGCTCCTCGCGGCCCAAGTTACAGCTGATAGGCACACTATCGATTCACTGGAAAAAGAACAGAATTCAAGGACCGTCAGATGGGCCCAACAGATCGCTTTCCCCATGTTCACTTTTCAATGCCCGCACCTCTGCCGCTCCAAGTCCTCCGGGCCAAAACTCAACGGCAACAACCCCCCGACGGTCTCCACCCTCACGCTGTTCTGCGTCGGTGCTGCCGCGTCCCCCTCTCCCACGCATCCCTGCATTGGCAGGTAGTCCGCAGGAACAAGCAGGACCGGCGTGTCGGGGAGACAAAACTCGCGTAGAACTTGACGGCAGATGCCACAGGGCGAAATAGCGGCGGGAACATCGCTAATGTGGCGTAGGCGGTGTCGATGAGCAGCAGCCAGACATGTCGTTCGTTAATCGTAAGGAGATCGGACGTCGAGCGGGCCGGTACGACGTACGTGGTGACAGCTATGGCGACCAACTCGGTCTTGCCCTCGCTCTGCGGCGGACGCGGCGTCAGATACGGTGGTAGTAGTAGCCCGCGAGCCCGTTCCTCGAACGGGTGGGGATTCGGACGCAGACTTACGACGGCTTTCACGATCGCAGTGCGTTCGGCGCATATCGCCCCGCCTAGCGACTCGAGAAGAAAAGAGGGGCGTCGTGGTTCAGATCGGGAATGGGATTCCAAACGGACGCCGTACCATAGGACGCGTTCTCGACGTTGCAGCCCTTGATCACGGTCCCATCGGCACACAGCAAGGCTGCACCGACACGAAACTTGGAGTATGGCGCATAGGCATACGATTTGGCTACGCAGGACGGGCACGTTAGAGGAGGGCACCCCCAACACGCGGGGCAGAGAAAGGTACCTTGAATGGCTGCCTGGATGAGCTCCTCGCGCTGTTGTAAGTCTATAGGGAATGGCATGTCGGAGTTGAGATCAAGGAGATCTTCGCCTATATTTTTTCACTTTGATGCTATGCTACTGAATAGATAATCTCAGCTAATAGACTGACGGGGACCTGGGTGAAGCAAGACGACAGAACACCAAACTGAAGCAATACCATTATAGCACGATAAATAATACACTCTACCTTGTTTACCCGAATCACAAGGGGTATCCACTGTTCTGACGTCCATACCCCTCCCCGATCTCACCTCCAAATGCGACCCGTCCCACCACAACTTTCACACATCGACAAGTCAAACAACAACATCGGTCGTACGCCCGAACCGTCGCACCGCATACACAGCCGGCCACCCAACCTCGGATCGCCGGGCCCAACAGGAATGGCATCTGGCACTGGCGGTGCGTCGCTTGGAGACAGTGGATTCATGACGTAGTATGAATGTCCCTGCCCTGACAGATGCACGCGTGGCTGGGATATAGACCTGGAATGCCGTAGGTGGCGGGGAGGAGGCGGGAATGGGCCACAAGGAGGCCACGGTGCATTGGGTGGCCCCGAGGGCCCTGGACCAGCGAGATGAGGGGGTAAGAATTTGGGCAGGGCACGTTGCATTCTGGGGTCGTTCTGGGAGGGAGACCAGGGAGTGTATGTGAGTGCGCCGGTGTACGGTCGTCCGTATTTGTCCCAACACTTGCGACACGGATGGGAAGGATCGTAATCTTTGTAGCCCGTGTTCTTACCTGCCCGCACGTTAAATATGTGCACCATCGTGACGACATGGAGAGACTCACATTTAACGCAGAGATGATCCCTGGGGTAGACGAGTAGATTGCCATCTAGCAATAATGGGTGACCAGGAACAGGTGTTTGTGTTGGGGTTCCATCATCCGGGACTGCAGGAGGAGAGTGGGGCGGTGCCGACACAGGGCGGGGCGGAGGCGGCGGGTGCATTGGCGGGGGACCCGGAGGCGGTGCATACACGGGACCCGCGCTTGGGTACGAGGGAGCGTACGCTGAGGCGTTTGCGTTCTGCGACGCCATTATCCGTTCGTCATGGGCACCCGACACGACGTCCGCAATGTCCCGCACTGTATCAAAAAGAGCGCCAATCAGACCTCCGCCTCCCCTCTGCCGCTGACGATACTGCTGCTGCGTTTGCCAGGGAGCTGGATCCCGCGTATAAGTGCCCGACGCGGGCGGCTGAGGTCGCTGAGAAGGCCGCCAGTTTGACCGCTGATCTACAGGAGCATAAGGTGATGACGACGACGATGGGAGCGGAGGGGGCTGTTGGAAGGGCCGTCGGGGTCCTAGGCCGACTGTCTCCTCGCCGATGGCTGCAGCGGGTGTGTACGGGGGAGGGAGATCGTCACCGACGTTTTCTATATCCTCCAAGACGGAGGATCCCAGGGGAGCTTCACGGCTCGAGGACGCCTGGATCTCTGGCCGGGTGGATGGACCGGCGGCGGTGGGCGACGAGGGGGGAGGAAGAGCTGGGAGTTTTTGAGAGGGAGTGCGCTGTGGGAGCGGGGGGAGCGGGGGAGAGGGTGGTGCGAGGACGACCTCTTCGTGCGCTGGGGGCAGGGGGTTGCGGAAAGGATTCTTGTTCGACATGGCCTGCCAAATAGCGACGACGACGACGACGACGACGACGATGTTAAGTATGACTGCGCAAGCGCACAGCCATTTAGAAGTGGCAGTGCGACTTGACATAAGCAGATGCTAGTCCGTGTCCTCGTCAATCTGTGCTCGTACCCTCATCGAACGCTTCTCTTTTCCCCTGTTAGCCACTAACCACTCCCTCCACAGCTCCAACTCCCTCTTGTAACGTGCCTCCCATTTCCTACGATCGTGCTCGACACATTCCAAGTCGAGGCTCTCCACGTTCGGGAGCACGACCGGCCAACCAACCACCATAGGGAGGAAAATCATCCCTTGCAGGGCGTGTGTCACCGTGCGCTGCTGGAGCGGACCAGAGCACGCTCGTCCTCGCACTGCGAGATGCCTTAGCGACGGCAACATAGAAAACAACACATACGCTGCCTGCGCGTTCGGAAATACCTGCCCACTGAGCCGAAGGTTCTGTATGTGGGCGAGCGGCATGACCCCGCCCCCTTCCAGAGTCTCCATGGTCGCAAATTCGAGCGCCACGACGTGTTCGTGAAGCTCCAGCGCGGTCAGGCTGGGAAACGACGACACGACATGGTGAAAACACAGCACCGAGACGACGAGCGAACCATGTCTCTGCATGGGCGCACTCCAGACGAGCGTCGTCAGATTCAATCCGATGCCCCACGGCAGTGTGAACGAATCCTGCGCAATCACGACGTTACTCAGCTCGAGTCGTTCTAGCTGTGGTGCACTCTTTCCATCGAAGAAACAGGCCCCTGACCAAGTTGCGCACATATTGCCATTCATTGCCACTCGGCGCAGGGCAGGAAACTTTGAACCACGCCCCGTCCACATCTGGAGGACAAAGTTGAGGAACGTGTTGGATTTGGTGCCCATGATGGTGATCGACTCAATCCTCTCACTCGCTGGAGCGACGGTGATGCCTTCCTCGTCAGGCGACAAGATGGACCGTAGTTGGGTCGTGAGTGTGACGACAGAAAATGGTTTCGACGCAGGGACAAGAGTTCGGAACGACCATTGATGTACTGTGAGGTGGATGTGGAGCGGTGACGAGCGGTGCAAGTGTTCTTTCAGCGCACGAATGGATTGTACCGGGGTGAGATAGACGTGTCTCCAGAGCCTAGGACAGGCAAAAACGATGGATCGCCACGTCCTCGAAACGCGTGCGAGATTCCTTGGAGAGCTCAGCCCCCACCCTGCAGATGTGCACTGGCGTGAGCATGACGGCCATCTAGATGTGATCACGTCATCAAAGATCATGATGAGGATTTCTCGAAATAGGGCCAGAAAGGCCATTCGACGTGATGGAGGACGCCTGGCTGATTGATGATGCAAGGCAGTGGGACTTGGAGTCCATCGAGGTGTGCTTGCCGAGGAAATGACTGTCCTTGTACCTGTGAGAGTCGTTGGCCCCGCGAAAGCTGCGACAAGAAGTCAAGAGGATCCTTACCCAAGTAAAACAGCATCCGCCTTCGAAGTACCCTTCTCGTAGCCAAACGCCTCTGCGGACGCGACGCAGGGGACTATGAACATGGACCTCGACAGCGAGCAGTCGAACTTTAACTTGAAATTTCTGTCGTCGAGTCACGACGCTTTCCACAGTAGACCAAGCACGGTGGATTCGACAGACTGTCCTCGCTTCTGAGTCCCGCCCGCTGGAGTCCACGAGGCCCACATTGGGTATTACGATATGGTTAACGGGTACGTGCGACTGACTTCGGACCTCCAAAGAGGGGGCATCACCGCGCAGCACGACCGTTCAGCCGGGTTACGCGATTGCCCTGCGAGAACTAATCTGCATCCTGCTCGAGGTTATACGCGTCGGGTGCGAACAGTAGCTGTGCACCAGTCAGAGCATCTTGAAGTTTTCGCTGTTGCATTAGATTCGCGGCCGGGACCTCTGAGATGAGAGTAAATGAAGAGCGCACAGAGATCACGTGAGAAAGGTTTCGAACGAACGACCACGACGATGACCACCAAAGGTGCTCCTGCTCCCTCCAATACCATGTCCCCGGCCTCCCTACTCTTTGCCACATCCAAAGCCAAGGAGCTTGCTCATTTCTCAAAACCGTACAAAAACGAAGCGTTTGTGCGATTGCGCAACTCGGCGCTCTGTCTCGTGACCCTCGTGCTACTTACATACTTGCTGCCTGTCCCATCGTTGTGGACAGCACTCACTGTCGTGCGTGGAGAGCGTGATTTGAACGTGTTCTGGATCGTCTGCGCTGCTGGTATGCCGATGTGTTCATTCAACGTGGGACGTAACACTGATTCTTTCTATCAGAGGTGGTGCTATCAGGCTTGCTTGCACTCAACCTTATCCAGGCTACCGTCGCAATTCGATATCCGCGCACACCACTTCCACCTCTACCTTCATCACCCGCCAAACGCTTTTTCACCCCCCCGGGCCAGAAAAAACGGCGGACAATCCTGTCGCCAAGTGTGAGTATACCCTTTTGCAATGTCAATGTCCCGCTGACACTGCCGTATCGCATGGTCGTACTGTAGACGAGTCCACAGACCCAACGCTCCTTCAGTTCTTCGTACGTCCCCTCGCCTGTGTCGACGCCTTCCCGGACGTTGTACTATTCCATGCCTAGTACTCCATCCCCATTCGGTGTCTCCCTTGGGGCCTCGACGAGCTCTGCGCCGTCGACGCCCTCTCCCTCCCTTGCCGCATACCATGGGAAACACCCTCTTTCACTCGGTCGTGCGTGCTCCATCCGCCCTGTGGAGTCAACGAGATATTCACTGCATACTTCGTCTTTGCAGGTGCTTTCAATGGCTCGTCGCTCAGTCGTCTGGCGGGCGATTCCGATTCCGATTCCGAATCATGATATCGACTCTGTTAACGTCGCTTTCCCTGCCTCGGTCATACGTTTATATTCAGCATACATGCGTGTTATGGAGTTAGTGTATAGAAACACTTGGTCAAACGATGATGATACCATAGCCCTGAGCGCCTCACCTGGTTAGATCTGGCCACGGCACGTTCACGCTTTTGGATCTCATGCCTGAATCACTGTCTACAGGGCGTCTACTCCCGCTAGGCTGGGTTGCATCACTGTCGGCAGGTTTGCTTTCTAACAGGGTCAGTTCCATACCCGACTCCTCCCGGATGGACTTGTCGTTCCGTTTCCCGCCTGCGTACACTGATGCCACAGCCGTCCATTCCTTAGTTGGCGTGGAGCACAGCAAAACATCCAAGCGGCTCTGCTCCGCGGGCAACGGAGGTTGCTACCGACATTAGCGCATCCTTTATGTTTCGCTTGTATTGTCTGCGCGTACCAGGTTTGCGCTGCGGGCGGATCATCATGTGCCGCACAGCTGTCTCCAAACGTCGCGATACCCCTGTGTTCAGGTTCTAGCTCAGACCTCGCACCAGGTCCTTGTCCACTGGTTTTGGTGGTCGCGACTCACCAACGCGCCATGACCACCCACTAGCAGACGTTGAACGACAGTGCGTGGGTATGTCAGTGTACTGTCATTGACAAATAAAGCCGGTCGTCCGAGTACGTCATTCTCGCCGCTGCTCTCGTGTGCAAGGCGAGACGGTGATCTTGCCCGGCGTTTACATACAATCGGCCTGGCTCAGATGGGGATGCCGAATAGCTCGCAAAGTCTCCCACAACACGATGGCCCCGCGGCGTTGACGGCATTGCGTGGATGCAGCGAATGGAGATGCGACTCACTGCATCGCGGATAAATTCACTTCCATTCTTTGCTCTCATCGTCTATGAAGGAGAAATGAACCCCCTTTCCGAGTTGGTGCGACAATGAATCTCGCTTTCAACCCCGCACTCACATGGACTGAGGTTAAACTCGTGAGCTTCTAGCCTTGTATCGAGCTCCTGTCTCTTATGCCAATGACATTAGATTGACTCACCCCTTGGCTGTCACGATAGACTCACAAGTATCGGCGGGGGAAGAGCTATGCAAAGGTTACTACGCCACAACGGTCGTATGAGTCGAGTCCGGGACGATACTCCATGTGAATCGCACAGGGTAAGCTTTCCATTCCACATGAACACCGCAGCGACCGATTACGGAAAACGACGCCACTCTTCAAGGTAGATTTTAAACGACTGTTTGTCGGCGCCGCCTTGGATCTAAATCTGAATATTTCTTGGGAAAGTTTGGTCTTGTGATCCCATGTGCGTCGCTTTCCCTAGGGGGCGATCGCCCAGATTCGATAGGCCTCCATTGGGCGTGGCGTCCAGGCCGTTCTGGTACATATCCCCATAAGTGGCAGGTCATGCAGCCCGTTGTTTGTTTTGGTGAGGAGACGACGTTCGAGTCACTTACTGTGGGTGTCACAAGACCGTCCGCGTCAACTATTTTGTGGACTGCCTCGACGGCGTTGCTGCTGTTATCGGATAGCCTTCATATGGTATAGGTCTACGCCAGCTCTATACAGAGAATCAGCTCAAGTTCACCGCTATCGCTCCATGATCTTTCATTTCGGTGTTCCGTCGGTTCCACATAGGACTGTATTGTTGCCGCTTCTATCGGGTGACCTCTCACAGATAGTGCAGTTTCACGCCAGGCAGCCATAATACCAAGTGATTGCCTGTCCACCCCCCGACAACCGAGTCCTCATCCCCTCTTCAATTACCCCAAGCAACTTAACTTCTCCAAGGTGCCTCCGTATCTCTTTCCCTCATTAGTATATTTACTTCGTCTTGCCGTCTCCCTTTGCCCTAGATGTCTGACTACACCGTCGACGCTATTACAGGCGAGGTCCAGAACATCTGCCTCGTGGGTGAGTTCACTATCGAAGCCCTCGAGGCTGGTCCACTAGTAATAAATTCCGAGACGCTTGCCAACTCTAAAAAAAGCAAAAACCACATGGCGTACTCCGCTACTATGAACCCAGCTGACACCCCCCATCCCCACACGGTCTGTTTGTCCATGGACGTCGAGAACCGGATGGCCAGCACCGGCTCTAACAGGATTCGATATCACTATCCTCCTAGTGCTGCTGGTAGTGATTCTCTAATTTCTTCGCCTCAGGACCAGCCATCCAGCTGGACTAATATACTGTCAGCATCGATGTGTCGTCTCCTAGTGCTCATAGCTCCTCCCGAGCGGGAATGGCAGCTTCCAAGATGCAGCCTCTATCAGCATCGACTCGACGATCCCTGATCCCCTCCCCGAAGGGACCCTGGCAGACGTGGAAGTTCAATATCAAAGTTCGCAGCTACACACGCCAGCCCATCTCCACCACCACCCATAGGTCAGCCAATCTGGGGCCGTTGCAGTTCAGGAAGCTCGGTTTCGCATATGCATGGTACCAAGTCTACCTTCTTTATTTCTTTATTTTTTTTCAGCGGTGTTGGAGGCTTTTTGAGGCTTGGAAGGGTGGCG
>JBBPUK010000159.1:26402-46819 GCA_038094635.1 Tylopilus cervinicoccineus
CAAACTGAATATATGATATATGTGTATGTCGTTGTTGCGCCTAACTTTGGTGTCACTGTCAGCATGCAGAGTGACCGGGGAAACTATTTCCTCGACCCACCCAGCTACGGATGTCGTTGACCTTGCACTTGTTTGCCACTGTCATGTGAAGTCTGCAGGATACCGACATGCTTGATTTATTGGCTAGCGCTATTCGCTCGTGTGGAAAGCCTACCGCCTCCTCCACGTCAAACGAACTGTAACTCGGACATGGCAATCTAAACGCTGCTTCACACAACGACCTGTGAGAGGGTCTAACCCCCCATTAGATGGACAGGAAAAAAAGGGTCCACGGTTTCAAGGAACCATCATGATTGTCGATTACTTGGCGTCGCTTCGAACCGGGAGTAATATTTTTTTTTTTCTTTCCAAGCTTGCCGAATATCCTTTATCCTCCAGCAGAGACATGGGCTGGCAGGATCCCCGGTGTTCAATCGTGTTCCGGCGAGTACATCTCTTTTATTGCGAGTCGTGAGTGCTGTAGGTATCGAACGTCCAGTAGTTCAGGGGATCAGTGGGAGAACGGTTGTTCTACGCTATAGCTACTTTGTTCGTAACATGGCAAACAATACTCGTGAATACGCTCCCGCGACGCTTTTGCCACTGTATGCTTAGCTATGGGGGGAAACCGATGCTAAAAAAAGGGAGTAATCGACGCAATGAAAACTGTCTGGATGCGGCCGTATAAGCAAACTCAAAAAAGATTACATTGACGTGAGTCCTTCTCACAAAATCAGGTGGCAGTCTTGGTAAATGATACATTGTCCTTGGACAACGAGTGGTGTAGAAATATGCATGACAAGCAGTGTGGTACGAAGCAACAAGCATTGATCGGCAATGGGTTATTGCGACAGCCATACATACATACCTCGAGTTCACATTAGTGTCAGCAATGACGAATGCGATTAGAAGAGGTGCTGCTGGCCATCTGCAAGACCACCAAAGTAACACGTGAGAGCCTTCAGTTTGGTACTCATCCACTCCTCTTCAACTTCCACGTTTTCAGCGGGCGCACTCTCCGTTAGCAACGCTGATATTTCTTCTAGGGCCGTATTTCGAGGCAGAAAATAAGCCACGTTGCGGGTGATTTGACGAGTAATGTAAAAGAGGTCAGCACCATGAATAGGCTTGATGTTTGCAAGACTGAATTCTGGGTGTCGCTCTGGAGAAGTGTAGATTTGATCGCTGACGAGTTCCATGTCGTTATGACCCCGTAGCATGTAGTCCGGGCCTCCCCAAGGGGGGCTTAGGAAGACGATGTCGATGGGGCGCGTCCCAGGTGGTCGGGATATGTACGCGCGCGCAAATGAGACGTAGTCGCCCAGGACGAACTCGATGCGATCGGCGACGCCGTATATAATGGCGTTGTGCTTCGCGAGTGCCAGCCGCACAGGAGAGATGTCCAATGCAATCACTGTCAACGAAAGTGTCAGACGTAGGTGAAATAGGGCTCGCTACATGCGCTTACCATGCTCGCATGTTTTGGCGAATGCGATGGCGTTCCCGCCAACGCCACAAAAGGCGTCGAGGATGGTATCGCACCGACACCTTTCTGCAATGCGGTTTGCGATCAGCTCTGGAGTGACACTGTACCACCCTTCCTCGTCCAATAAGCATCCTTCGTCGTAGAGGGAGAAATAGCGTTTTCGCTGAGAGAAGTCTGCGTTGGGCGATGAGCATGAACCTGACCAACGGAGGGCATCGTACATTTCTTCAGGCGCTCAGGGACTTCAGAATCGGTTTTGTAGTGCGGCACAAGCCCAGTCGCATCGTACGCATGCCATGACGAGTCGTGGGGTTCAATTTGAGGAGACTTTTCGGTAGATATCACTGCGCGGGAACGGGTAGATGAGCTTCCTGCGACTTTGGAGGACGAGTTTCGTGCAAAGCTTTGTTGGAAGGCTCGTTTCGCAAAATGGGATAGTCCCGACAGGTGTTTAGTTCGTTTCCCCATACATAAAGGCGTCGTCGGGCGGAGTTGCAAGCTTCAGGTTATGTCTTGCACACGACCTCATGGTACTGCTGTATCTTTGGTCATACTACCAACCTCCGCGATGCCTCGTTCCCATTCTATTCAGTGTGGAGGATTTCAATCTCAGGTTCAGGATAACGACTGGACCCAGTCTTAGTCCAGTCTGTAATCCCATACGCCTGAATCGACCCAACGGTCTACTACGCAATACTGCAGCTCATCAACGTCCGTTTTAAATCGTACTTAACCCATGGCTGTGGGATGAGACACGGCTGCAGCGTACAAAAGGTGGAGGTCAAGCGACGGAATTTCTATCTCTCCTCCCTCGAACTCGGCGATCCCTCAAGTTCACCTCGGTTCTCGACGCACTCAAGATGCACGCGTTCTTGTTGACATCGTCTCTGGTCTTCCTTGCTGTCGTCCGTCCGTTGGAGGCAGTCTCTCTCGTATCAAAGTCTGTCCGTACGAGGTCTGACGATTCCGATCCCCCGCGCGTCATCGATGCTACCAATGGCGAACTCGAGATCGCAAACAAGGTGATCGCCCCTGATGGGTACACCCGAAGGTTTATTTTTTTTGTCCTCGTGTCTTGTATGCTGACATATCATATCTTACCAGTGCTACCTTGGCTGGTGGTACTTTCCCCGGTCCGCTCATCAAGGCGCAGAAGGTTCGTTGTCTACCTTGTCTGGAAGTCGTTAAATATGACGCGTACGATAACAGGGACAAGATTTCTCGATCAACGTTGTCAACAACCTGGATGACCCTACCATGGAGCTAACAACGACAGTCGTGAGCTCGTCCGCCGTTTGCGTCGTGTCTGCCTTGTGATGGGCTTCATCTTTAGCATTGGCACGGGATCTTCCAGAATAGATCCAATTGGGCCGACGGCGTTGCCTTTATTACTCAGTGTCCGATCGAACCTGGTCAGGGTTTTCAATATCGGTTCAACGCTGAGAATCAGACGGGCACCTACTGGTACCACTCCCACCATGAATTGCAGTATTGTGACGGACTTCGCGGACCATTGGTTATTTATGACCCTGAGGATCCTCATGCTCATCTTTACGACGTTGACAACGGTTCGTCCAAATTAGACTCATTTGACATGGTTATCTGACTGACCATGCTCGTACAGAGGATACGGTCATCACACTTGCAGACTGGTGAGTTTTACACGTTACCTTGGAGGGTTCGCATTACCCAAGACTCCCCATAGGTGGCACATTCCTGCGCAGAAGATCGCAGTGCCTTACACTCCTAATGCAACTATTATCAACGGCAGGGGACGCTATCCAGGCGGTCCAAAAACACCTCTTTCGGTTGTAAACGTCGAACAAGGCAAACGTTATCGCTTCCGCATCGTCGCCGCATCTTGCGATGTATGGCACAACTTCACCATCGACGGTCATCAGATGACGATCATCGAAGCTGACGGTGTCGAGGTGGTTCCACGAACAGTCGATTGGCTTCAGATCCTCGCAGGGCAGCGATACTCCGTCGTGGTCACGGCCAACAAACCGATAAACAACTACTGGATACGCGCATTGCCCAACCACGGCAACCAAACGTTCATCGATGGACAACACTCGGCTATACTACGTTATGCCGGCGCACCGACGCAAGATCCAACGACGAATCAAGGATTAGCCACTGCACACTTTGAAGAGAGTCAACTCCACCCTCTCGACAACGTCCCCTCTCCTGGTGTCCCTGAACTAGGGAAGGCAGACGTTGTCCTTAACCTCATAGCCGGACTGAACGGCACCTTCACAATCAACGGAGTTCGCTTCAGACCCCCGCCAGCACCTGTCCTCCTTCAAATACTCAGCGGCGCTCGTCATCCTTCGGAGTTTCTTCCCTACGGCAGCGTCTACGAACTACCCAGGAATAAAGTCATCGAGATCACCATGCCCGCTAACGATCTTACACCTGGAGGTGCCAGAGGTAATCCGGTCAGTAAGCTCCGATGACACATTTATTCTTATTGTTGACCGAGGTCCATCAAACAGCATGGGATCCATCTCCATGGCGTGGGTCATTTGTTATTAACGGCGTAGTCTTACCGAACAAGTTTTTAGCACAACTTCCGCGTAATTCGCACGGCTACTAACAGTACTCCGAATTTCGTCAACCCTCCGCAACGCGATGTGGTTTCGATGGGCTCGGAAGCACAAAAGTCTAACATCACATTCCGTTTTGTTACGGATAATCCTGGCCCATGGATCCTGCATTGGTAAGTGACGTATCAGATTTCGATCACCAACACTGAACTTCCTCTGACAGCCATATCGATTACCACTTATTCAAGTATGTGGCCTGGGTGATGATTTTGTCCCTTCACTAATCGGTGATTCTAGTGGTTTCGCTGTGGTGCTGGCCGAAGCGCCTGACGGGACTGCCATACAGCAGAACGAGGTCTTACCGAGTGCGTGATCAAATTCTTCAATAATTTGACTGGCCCATTGAACAACAATTGAATTGATAGGCTCTTGGAATGACCTCTGCCCTACCAGAATTCAGGAAGCTGTCGCCCTCTTCAACACTACGGGTAGTTTCAATCTCACCGCCTTCAATACTACCACCAGCACGTACTCGAACAACTTTTCTACGATTACGACCCTCTCCGACTCGCGCAGCCTTGGCAGAACGACTTCCCATACAGATATCAGCACTATGCCACCGACTGTCAGCATCTTTTCTGGATTACCATGAATGAGTCTGTATATCCTAGATTACCTTTCGTGTATACCTTAGATCATTCGCGTTTTGCGATTAATTGTTTCCATCATGTGCCTCCGAATGCTCTGATTTTTGATCACGTCGAGTCTAGCCGTTCATGCCCGTCGTTGGACATTCTACAAATCGCACAGCCTCGACGGGCGGTGCACAAGTTTAGTGTCTTGTGATCGTATAGTAGTACGCTAGAATCACAGTGGTCTTCCAAACCATGGTGCGCTGTCATCCAAGGTGACATTCGCCTGTGGTAAAGTCCCGGTACTGAAATTGAAAATGGGTGTGCCCAGGGGGTGACATGGAAGGATGTGGGTGGTTGATAGGAATTGAGACTGTGTCGCAAGGGCCCAGGACCACTTTTTGAGCGCAGGTTCCCGCTTCATGCCATCAATTGGAGATATGTCTCTCCTGACTGCCATATTCTCTGATCTGAGCTCGCTCCAAGGATCCTAGTCGGGCTGGCTTGCGGCTGGCAGTGGTCGCAAGACGGCTTAGTTACGTAATACATATAGCTCCACCACACAGCCATCTGGGACATTGCGATGGACACACAGGATTCGTTGCCACTCTCGGGCTCTTCAGCGCTCTGTGAGATTTGTTGGTCTCAACTGATCCGTTCACGACGCTCTCAGTGATCTGTCCTGGCTGTCGTTCAGTGTTTAATCGTGAGCTATGTGGTCGACAACAACCCGTCCAATGGCGGCGTTATTGCGACGAGTCGGTCCCCATGTGCTTTTGGTTGGCAGGCCCAGCTCCTCATCGTCAGCGCAACTTCGCGTTCGGATCTACTCATGCTGTGTTCGGAACAGCACCTCCTGCACGGCCATCGTCTTCTTTACTACTGCAATCGCGCTAGCCCATAGTCACCGCCAGGGGGCTCACGTAGTTGTCATTTCGGCTTAGAATTGCAGTCTCGCCGCTGAAACCATTCTTCATGACAGCTCCCGGTCAAGGAGCTTTGATCGATCCGGATCGGGGCCCTCAAACATCTAGCGGTTCAAGATCGCAGCTGGGGGGGTATTTGCCACCTTGGTCGTCTTGTGCAATTCTTGCAACACGTCGCTAGCATTCTTCACCACCAGATACATGAACACAGCTCGACCGTTTTGATTGTGCCTAACTAGTAACTATCTGCCGTTGGGTGTATCGTCACACCCCTGTCCAACACGTACTGATCTTTCCTTCTCAGTTACACACACCCAAGCAATCCAATTCGTTCTCCGGCTTACGCCATTATTCTTTCCTCCTATGGTTCGTTTATGGAATCCTTTCCCAGAGACGGGATCTGCGTCGAGTGAACGGCGTTGGCAA
This sequence comes from Tylopilus cervinicoccineus, assembly GCA_038094635.1. Taxonomy (NCBI): domain Eukaryota; kingdom Fungi; phylum Basidiomycota; class Agaricomycetes; order Boletales; family Boletaceae; genus Tylopilus; species Tylopilus cervinicoccineus. The sequence goes on from JBBPUK010000159.1 coordinate 32,461, forward strand.
CCGCACAGTTTGCTAAACGTGGCTCTGCACTAGATGACATGGGCTAGCTATCGAAGGCTAAGTTACCCCTGCCAACGGAACAGCCATTGCCAATGGTGTTATACTGGGTCGATCCGCGGTGCGCTTGAATATAAAGAGTGACATGGGTGTCGAACGAGTACGCTCCTTGACATCCATCTTCCCCAGTAGTTTCCGAAATGCTTTCCCTGTCTGTCCTTGCACTCTCGTTATTACCACTTTCTAATGCGTTGGCGGTCCCGAAGATTTTGGACTCAGACACGCTACCGACAGGTGTCCTTGGCCCTGTAAGCCAACTTTACATCGCGAACGATTACATTGCCCCAGACGGGTTCAACCGATCGTGAGTCGATATTTTCATCATTTCTTGATGTATTTCCGACACTTCGTAGAGCGACTCTTGTCAATGGCGTATTCCCTGCACCGTTGATCCAGGCCAACAAGGTTAGAATCACGACAATATGTTGGTGGGAGTACTCATACCTTTCTAGACTGATAGCTTTTCTGTTCAAGTTTTCAATGAGCTCACAGACACCACGATGCCCCTGGATACCAGCGTCGTAAGTGACGATCCGTCTAATTCCGGGAATCGCATCCTCATTTTGACTCCCAAAGCACTGGCATGGAATTTTTCAGAATGGGTCTAACTGGGCCGATGGTACTGCCTTCATCACTCAATGCCCAATTCGTCCGGGGCAAGCATTCGAGCACAATTTCCGGGTGACGGGTCAGAGTGGAACGTACTGGTACCATTCACATTATTCAACTCAATATTGTGATGGACTTCGAGGAGCATTGGTTATTTATGATCCCGAGGACCCTCTAGCAGACTTGTACGATGTTGATGATGGTGAGTATTCATCGGTCTTCTGTTCATGCACCGCCTTATCACGTGAATAGAAAATACTGTTATAACACTCTCAGACTGGTGAGAATCTTGTGGTACAGAAGAATAGCTTGCACTGTGCTGATCCGGATCCAGGTATCACACACCTTCGATTCAGCTTGGCGAGCTATTTGCGCCGGTGATTCCGGACTCTACACTGATCAATGGCCTAGGCCGCTATGCCAATGGTCCATCCACTCCACTCGCGGTTGTCAATGTCCAGCAAGGGCTGAGATACCGCTTCCGCTTGGTTTCCACGTCTTGCAACCCCTCCTTCAACTTCTCGATTGATGGTCACCGGATGACCATCATCGAGGTAGAGGGGACTGAAGTGCAACCTGTAGAAGTTGACTCAATACCCGTCCTCGCTGGTCAACGTTACTCCGTGGTTGTCACTGCGAACCAGTCCGTCGGCAACTACTGGATTCGTGCTGAGAGCAATCTCAATCCAACATTCGATGGCGGTCAAAATATGGCCATCTTGCAATATGCGGGAGCACCGAGCCAAGATCCCACATCTCCACCTGGCCCATATGAACTGTCGTTCGATGAGGGTGCCCTTCATCCACTCGATAACCCCGGCGCTCCTGGGGTACCCGAGATCGGCAAGGCAGATGTGAACCTTCAAATCGCTCCGGGCTTCAACTCGCAGAATTTATTTACATTTGGCAACACGTCCTTCGTTAACCCCACTGTCCCTATTCTTCTCCAGATTCTCAGCGGAGCAAGACACCCTTCGCAATTCCTGCCGAACGGGAGTGTCTATGAACTTCCGCCGAACAAGGTTATAGAAATAAGCTTCCCCAATGCTACTGCAGCTCCTGGTTCCCCTGTAAGTGTCGTGTTCGTAAAATCGTCCCCCCTGCTGACTTTTCATGCGTTTTTTTTCTCTAGCACCCTATACATATGCACGGCGTATGTGACACATCACGTATTTCGCGCCTCTGACTGATTTTTTTTCAGCACCGATTCGATGTTGTAAGGGTTGCGGGTAGCAACACAACAAATTTCGTGAATCCTGTCCGACGCGATGTCGTGTCCATAGGCAGCCTCGCTACTGACAACGTGACGATCCGTTTCATCACGAATAATCCGGGGCCTTGGTTCCTTCACTGGTAAGTTGGTTGCCTCAGGCGCATGATTGCGATCTCATGGGTTCATACCTACTCATAGCCACGTTGACTGGCATCTCAACCAGTACGTCAATTCCGGATAGATTGAAGCGCTCGAGAACTTACTTGCCGTTCCTAGCGGGTTTGCTGTCGTGATGGCGGAAGCGCCGAGTGAGGCGGCCGTGGAACAGGCCGCAGTAATTCCAGGTATGTTCCTTGCATAGAGCGCCGTGCCTGAGCGAGATACAGAGATTGATTTGTCTCAAACAGCGGACTGGGGTCAAGTGTGCCTGCCTGACCTCTAGAGACACGCCTGTGCGTGTCTGGAAATCAGGGAAAGCCCGTCTAGCTCTTTGTTTTTCTTTCCTTCCTTGGGCGGAGGATACCGCCAGAATACCCAAGGACATTAAATTTAACTAGTGATTATTTAGATGCATGGACCAAGGATACTTTATACGTAACTGTAGGGTCGGTTTAAAGTACTGTACCGTGTAACGCACATAACTGTGGAGCCAACAGCAAGAATGAAAACGTGTTATGATTTTCATCTGGCGATGCCCGGGGAAAACTCGTATCGCCGTCAGGTTGTTCCTGGCCGTACAACAGGATTACAGAGCCCTCAACACGTTATGCCGATCGAACAAACATCAGTGCGAAATTTAGCACTACTTACCATCTGCTGGAGTTTACGGAGTACGTCCGAATCGTATCAAATGCAGGGAAAGCCCAAGTCGGCACTAGCACTTATCATGCTAATCTGGCACCCTCTTCGATGTTGATGCACAGACATGCATTGCCATCAGGCCCGTCAGATCACGCCTGAACAGTGAGCGCGTCATGTAGCTCTTTCCGCTGTGTCGGCTCCTCGTACCTTGACCATGTGTTTCGTCTCAAGGGAATAAGACAGACTGTTCCGTGGATCGTGGGCCGGCGATAACGTTGTTCCGATTCATGTCGATGAGGCGATGTGTTTTTTGACGTCTCCGGTCAGATATAATTGGACGCCCAACGATGATCGCAGGTTACGTGGCTTGATACTACATGACAAGAATCCGGGGCAAAGGATGTTTCAATTACGGTACGCACCTGGTTCTAGTCCCGAAAGAGATAAGATGCGCCAAGTGGATCGACTTCATCGCATGGAACCCCGCTCGGAGGCCCCGCTGAACATGTACGACGAGACGAATGTAACAAGGAGCTGAAAGCGCCAACGAGGTTGGTAAAGACCCAATACGCGGTCAAGGGCGACTCACTCTCCTGATCTTCGAAATCGGGAGGCACACGAACGACGCGCCGAGTTCCACACCATTTGCACACTTACGACAGCTTAATGTTCGTTAGATGCTTTGTCTCTCAGCGACGAGTCTCGGATATCATACAGGGCAAGGTTACAGGGCAAGGTACCAGGGCACCACATGGCTATCATTATGCCGTGTAATCAGCGAAAGGGTGATGAACGCACGGAGATGGCAGGCCGAGTCCACTTCACAAACAGATTAATGACAAAGCGGCTCTGGCACATATCGAGCGCAACTGAGCCACTATGTAAAGACTCCCAGCTGTCCAGATCACATTTTGGACAAAGACCGAGCTCTAGATATGTGTGGAGAGCATGATGTTGTAGGTGGTTTCGACACCTAAACTCGCGGAGAATTGAAGCGGTATCGCCCAGCAAGTCAGACTTGTTTTCATTTTTACTTTGCGTTTGAGCAGATGACATGTTACTCTGGTACATATATTAGCCAAAAGGTACTCCCAAGTATATATCTGTGCTCACCTGGGACCGTGGCTTGATCATTGTCTTAGAAATTCACAGCCTGTGGTGCTCTGTCCAAACAGAAAGAATGGGCTCATTACCGGTTGCCACACTCAGCCATTGGTAGGAGTGGCGTACTCGGCGGCCGCATCCAAAATGAAACTGTTACGGAGCAATGAAGGGGTCATAGGGAAGTTGACTTCCGGAGCCGCTGACATGGTTCGATTGACCGAGCCAACTAAAATTGGTCTCAACACTCACTGGCGTGTGTGTAACTTGGCCAAGCCACGTCATGGCCAGATGCTATCGTTCAATCGAGTTCATCATCACTCACAGCCTCGTTGATTACAGAACAGCCTGTTGTCACCACCACACAACAAATCTAATCGCCTCGAGTGGCCCTTCAGATGGGTCAAGGACAAAGTGATAGAACCCTTGCATCGAGTTTCAATGTAGTATGGAGCAGGCAATTCACGAACGAAACTCATTAGCAAGCGACCATTTCGGCGACGCCACAAGGCGCTACGCGTCTTGGACTCAAGTCCCCGCCAAAATGAAGGCGGTGCTTGCGGGTACAGCCCCCTCTTGGGTAACTCTACAGCTGGTCGGCAAATTGAATTCGTAGGTACTACTAACAACAATAATTGAAGTTCACTGATTTCAACGGCGTTTAGGTGGGTTTGACTAGGTCTGCCACCATATGCATTGTGATGTTGGGCATCAAGTAACTGTGGGTAAGGACGTAGCAGTGCCTCATAATGCTACCAGGGGCCATTCGACACGTCACGCACACCTAAATTATTCTGTAGTGGTTAGCCGAACTCACTGCTTACTTATCCACCTACAGAGCTGCTCGATGGTATAAAGGCGAAGAGCCGAGCAACTCTTGCTCTCACATACCCCTACTCAAACTGACCGTTCATTCTGTCCTCGCTCCTTAAATTTTGGTGTGCAGCAGGCATTGATTATTCCCTCTTAATGTATCCTGTTTTGTTATCTGTCTTCTCCTTAATCTCGAACGCCCATGCAGCGTATATCGTTCCGCGTTCCGAAGCTAGTCCTGTATCACTGTCGCCTGTAGGGAATGCAGTCGGACCTGTCACTAACCTGACAATTTCCAATGGGATGATTGCCCCGGATGGTTTCTTACGCTCGTAAGCTGGCTCTTGATCATTCGTTCCTTCGCATTGATCCCTCTACAGGACAACACTTGCCGGAGGCACATTTCCTGGGCCACTAATCATGGCCAATAAAGTGTGTTCATTGGTGACGATTCCTATTTGTCTGACTGAGCTCTCTTGAAGGGAGAGAATTTTGCAATCAACGTAGTCAACGAATTGAAAGATCCAGAGATGTGGCTGAGCACTAGCGTGGTATGTACAGAAATGCTGGATTAGAATCCACTGTTCAGACCTCCTTCAGCATTGGCACGGGATCTTTCAGAACGGTACAAATTATGCTGATGGAACTTCGTTTGTCACGCAGTGTCCCATCTCACAGAACAATTCCTTCCTTCACCAATTCGCAGCAAAGAACCAAGCAGGGACGTATTGGTATCATTCCCACTATTCTTCTCAAACCTGTGATGGGTTGAGAGGACCTCTCGTCATATATGATCCTGATGATCCTTATCGCGATTTATATGACGTGGACGATGGTGAGTGGATATCCCGAAATGTGGATTTTGAATTTAAATCTTTCTCCAGAGACGACAGTGATCACCCTTGCAGACTGGTATGATTTCGATTGTACTTCTGAGATGGTTCTGACTCTTCAACGTGCAAAGGTATCATATTGCCTCTCCAGTGTTGAATTACATCATTGGTGTCAGTGCTAACTCGACACTTATCAACGGACTCGGGCGTTACACAGGGGGACCCCAGTCAGAGCTTGCTGTGATCCCTGTCGAGTACGGCAAGCGCTACCGCTTTCGTTTGGTTGGGATGTCCTGCGATCCAAGTTTTTTATTCTCCATCGACGGACACAACTTGACTGTCATCGAGGCTGATGGCAGATTGACGGAGCCGCTCGTTGTGGATTCTCTTCAGGTGTTTCCCGGGCAACGCTACTCTGTTATCCTGAACGCCACGCAGCCAGTTGGTAACTACTGGATACGCGCTCTGCCAAGCACCGCTGGCGCAATGTTCGCGGGAGGACTCAATTCTGCCATCTTACGATACAGTGGGGCGCCAAGTCAAGACCCTACCACTGAGCACACGACGAGTTTGATGCCTCTTTTGGAACAGAATCTGCATGCCCTCGTTAACCCTGGAGCGCCAGGGATCCCCGAGTATGGGAAAGCGGACATCAACCTTGAAATCACCGCCGACAATGTCGGCGGTGTATTCTATATGAATGGTGTTCGGTACCGGCCCCCAACTGTACCTGTTCTGTTACAGATATTGAGCGGTGCGCAACAAGCGACTGATCTTATGCCAAACGGGAGTGTGTACGTCTTGGAGCCCAACAAGGTCGTTGAGTTGACGATAACGACTCTTGGCTTTGGCGGTCCTGTGAGCTTTCAGTCTTCGTCGTTTTTCTGCAATCACTCACAGTTATTCAGCATCCCATCCACCTACACGGGGTCTGTTCATCGGCAGGGAGCTGTGTACACGGCTGACTTTATTCACAGCACGCCTTTGATGTTGTCCAAAGCGCAGGTGTCAACACAACCCTAAACTACCAAAACCCGGTTCGTCGGGACGTGTCCTCTGCTGGTATACCAGGGCAACAACTGGTTGCCCGATTTGTGACGGACAACGCTGGTCCATGGTTCCTGCACTGGTAAGGACCATTTACTGCCTACGGCAACTCATCTTGACGTCCCACGATAATCTAGTCATATCGACTGGCATCTGGAAGCGTGAGTGTTCTTATCTGATTCGTCATCCACGCATGCTCACGAGTTCCCCTCAGTGGTTTTGCTGTCGTATTGGCCGAGAACCCCGCCGGAGTGAGTAATCATCTTGGTGTCATTCCACGTAAGTGCCTTTGTTGCCCCCTTGAATCCATTTTCTACACGTCCGATTAGAATCGTGGGACGAGCTGTGCCCCAAGTACGATGCATTGTCCCCATCACAATTGGGAGCTATTGGCGCTGAGCAACAGGCTGCCAATATCACTACGCTACTACTTCCGAATTAAGATGTTTGACGACATGAGCACTCATTTAGAGGAAGGGATACCCCGTGGACTATCATAATATAATGGATACTTAGTGTAAAATGTGATTTGATTAGGTAATCGAATCGACTGCCACATGCGTTAGTTAAACGTTAACCTTTTGAACGAGACCCTAAATCCACTATGGAGCCGAGGCTACCTGCGAACATAGTCCCAGGCATAATCAACGTCCCCGGTCGTGACCCTCAAACTCAAGCTGTCATAGAATCTCTGCTGGAGCAAGATAGGCAGAAGCATCACTGCATCTACAACCCCGGACCAGGGTTTCATAATCACTTGAGTCATCAGTGAGTGAAAAGCCACCAGCCCGAGATGATAGGCGCTCATCCATGTCAGCTTGCTTGCGGCATACGATTTGGGCGCTCCTGCAACCGTTTTGCAGGCGGTATATGATACGCAGTGCCAGGTCCAACGACCCATCGATGGTGTAAACGATACGCTGTTGGAACGCGTGGAAATAACCCCTGACAACTTTACAAAGTATGTCGGGCAGGACAGGTATGTCTTGATGAGCGCATCCTTGGTTCACTTCATGAATCTGGATGACCAGATATTATCATGCCTTTTTGACTTTCTTCACGAAACGGATCAAAGAGTCCGGGGCATCGGAGACAATGGAGAGCTATGTATTCAGTCCTGCTGTCAATGTTGAGGGGGTACACATGTTGGCGAGGTTCATGAGCGGGTTGTGAGTAGCTCGGTTTTCGTGATCGCCTAGACCCGGCTTCTAAGTCGCATCCACTAGGTTTCATCCGTTGATCCAAACTGGAGTGCGTTGTCAAGTTCGTGAGTCTATAAACCTTTTTGTCGCTGACCAGAACGTATAGTATGGTGCCGAGTTTGGCAGCGATGCCATGATAGCGCAAGGTTCGTGTGGACTTGGACCCTCCCTCCCTGCATGAAACCGAGGACCATTGTACTCCAGGTCTTGCCCAAGCCGCCGTACACTCCCCAATGGTTTCAGACTTGCTGGACTTTACAGTACCCGGTCCAGCAAAGGGCGCATCGAATACATCTGTTAGGGACGAGGGAAAGCCACTCTTTCATATCTTGCGCGAATTCTACGACTCCGATGTTCTGAAACCTGTTCCATACAACCCCAACAGGGCTCTGAGCCAGTGCCGAGTGGAAACAATGAAGGATGGTCGCGCAGCAGCGATAAGGGAGCTGTGTGCCACTTGGTGGAGCAGTGAATCATCGGCATCTGATCTTGGCGCCAAAATCGAGGAGTTGCTCTGGGTGACCACTTTACTTCTCTGTGGTACGAGCAGGCGGGGTCGCAAGCTGCGGTTGGACTTTGTGCTCACGCATGCACTGAACGCGTCACTCTTTCTGCCGTCTCTGTTGAGGATCGTTCCAAACAGCGTTTCCAGAGTCAACCTACTCAAGGCGTTTCTATCGGTGACGTTGATGTATGTACTCGTCCGTGGTCGTCCCAGGATCGATGTGGGGCTTGTGATGTCGTACACTGCCTTTCCTCGTCCTCCTGGAGAGCCACCGGTGATATTGAAACCAAGCACCGGTGCTGTTGGAAACCCGAACGAAACGTATAACCCATGGCTGACCATCTGTGGATCTGCCATTCACGCCACGGATACACATATGGTCAAGGCTATCAGAACGCTGTGCTATGCTGCGCAGCATTTTGGGCACAAGAAAGCACGAGACCTTCCTGGGTGCTTCATTATGGTCGGCGAGGGAGAACAGGAGGAAACGTTGCCTGGGATTTCCGAGTTGGACGGAACGCTGTTTGTACGGGCTGCTGGCGCGGTGATGAATACGCTTGGCTGGGTGACACATGGAGATGAACCTGGTGCTTGGGATTTCTCGGGGCTCGGATGGGATGAAGCTTGGGAGCAGTTGGATTAAGTGTACAGTATGAAAGAAGAGCGAACATATGTATGGCTTCGAAGTACGACAGCTTGAACCAAAGCTAATTCAAGTACTAAGCAAGTTCGACGAGCTCATGTCCTCGTGTCCATGTTGCCGACCTAGAGACCCAATGTGTTTTTTTCGGCCCCAATATCCCCAAGAAGCAGTGAACCGCTCTTTGGAGGTGTTCAACAAGGAGCCTGACCCTCTATTCCATAATTCTGACAGCACAAACTACAGTTAGTTCTGTCTCAGTCCAAGTCTCAGATGTGTGAGTGTTATGCCTGCTTTGCCCGCTTTCTATCCAGACTGACGCATTGGTCAAGGAGGTTTTCTTGGAGAGGTGATCGCTCCCACCGCAGGACAACACTAGGCTGTCGCGATGACCTGCACCAGCTGCACTGCAGGTTGCACTTGTATTCTCTGTGCCAGACGCCCGGTATGCTCAGATTGCTCACCCTCAGCTCAAGCTCATCCTTTGCCGCAGGACGTTGGTACTGAGGCAGACCACGCTCGCACTACGCCAAGATCTCGCCGACGAAGACATCATCGCCGTTCTTTACCTTCTGCAAGCAGCATCATGGAAGTGTTGTACCCAGTGTCATATCCGGGTACCCCTCCCGCCTTTCCTGACCCACCTTCGTACTTCCCGGGAGAAACCCACCCTTCCACCGCAGAAGGGGATCGAAGAGAACGCCCCCACCGTACTCCACCCATCTCCTCGACGACTACCACGGAAGGAGATGTCGTACCATCCAGTCATTACGATCATTTGGTCGAAGCACCCTCAGTGACGGGAGTTCCATCTCCAGGGGCTCTAGGGAGAATCCCACCGGCCGAGCCCAACCCGCCTGTCGTTGGCTTGGGCATCGGTGGCATGGACGATGCCGAACCACCACCGGCCTATTCCCGCTTTGACGACGGTCGGGCACGCCTTCCCGTCGCTTCAGACGTGTTGGGACCGTACCCTCTGCTTAACTCGCCTGGGAGGTGAAGGGTATGAGAACGCAATGGCGGGTAAGATACGGCAAAAGAGGGACCATCACCGACGGTATAGAAGTAAGCAGTGTATCCGTGTCTTGGTCATGTCTTGTTTGATGTTACTAGAGTTATATGACACTGTCTATCTAACCGTAATGAGTCCACAGCGTTCGATGCTCACCACGCTTTTTTTGCGCCTTGTCAGTGAGATTTGCATGGAACAGCACGTCACGCGTGTCACGTGTTGCAGGACGCGCTCATTACGCGTCCGACTTGATTTTCAGACTTGCGCACAGCCAACAAGTCCTCAGCTTTCCACCACTACCGGTACACTGTGTCTCGCTCCAAACAGCACGAAGGACCAACAGTCATGTCACCGTTCAAATTTTCTCTGCCTTCTCAGAAAAAGGAAACAAACCTTGTAGGCGCAGCGTTCGGAGACCTTCTCAAGAGATCGGCTGTCGTGAACAACAACATGACCTTTACAGAGAGTACGTCGAGCAGGACGTTTGACCCCGGTTCTTCTCAGTTGTTCGCATCGCACCGCGTTGAATCCCACACCATCGGTGGCTCAGCTTATGCGCCCCTCACTGCAGAAGTCGTAGACAGCAAGCCACTTATCTCTGCGTCAGTGAGTCGACCGACCGACCGCTTCTCCCCTCCTCCTGCATTTTTGAACGGTTCATTCGTCAGCGAATACCTTCTCGTCTCAGCTCTGAGACAATAGGTGTGTATATGCGCGTGGGTGCTGTCATGAATGCCCAAACGATATTTCCGGCACATACACGCAGACACTGATTTGAACGCGCGCGCGTTCGCATCGTCCACAAGAGATTATCCCAAGAGGATTTCCAAGGTGAACATGCAGGGACCCAACCCAAACCCGTCTGTAGGTGAAACCGAACTTGAGGCCTTCTTTGGTCCTATGGCGGCCCGTTTTTGCGAGCTGCAGAAAGAATGTTCCAATCAAGTGCGCATTCACTGTATATTCTTCTACTCCTGATCCTGATGAAAGTGTAGCACGAGTACATAGCAGAACTAGAATCGAGATTGGCAACCAAGAACGAGGAGAATGTTGCGCTATCTCGGGATATTTCTCGCATGGAAGTTGCGCACAAGCAGTTGATAGATAATCATCGAGATGCACTTGGCAGGGCTGCGAAAAAGTATGAAGTAACGATCCTGTCTTCGAAACCTCCTTTTGACCAAGTTACCTACGTAGCTACTCCGCCCTCAAGTCCGACTTGGACGATTTGAAACTTTTGTCAGAGTCGTTGTCACCAATAATCTCGGAGGCGAAGGCGAGCAAGGACGGTCTGGCGGCTTTGCAAAATAGCACGCGGATCAGTCTTCAAGGTCCGCCCTGTTATCTTTCCCCTCCCAGTACTGGAACTCTGGCCAGACCTTGAATCTATGTTCAGTGTCGACGGTCAATTTATATTAACCGCCGAAACACGAGAAACAGTTCATGAACTCCGTTCTGAGCTTTTGAAGAGTACGTCGGCAGTCAGTCAGGGGCAGGCTGCGCTTACAATCGTCTCCGCAGCCCAACAGGTAGCAGACCTCTTTCGCGACAAACTGCATACCATGGGCACTGAATTAGCAGAAGCGCGAGCTCGAAACTCGGAGTTAGAAGAGTTGACTGTAGCGGATAGGAACCGATCTGAAGTAACCACACTCAAAATTTGCCAATCGAGTGAGCGGATGTCATCAATCCACGAAGAAGGTGCTAATGATGGAGAAGCCGATCAAATACTAGAAATCACGCGACATTTGAAAGAACAAAAGCATGAGTCGCTACAGGCTACGGCGAAGGTCTATGAAATGGAACAGCAGCTAGTGCATGCTCAGACACGGTAAATGTGCCGCACCCCTCCACCAATGACATCACTGAATTGAGTATGTGTGATAAGTTTGCAGGAAGCGCAGTCTGTGATAACATCATTGAAGGAAGAGTACATCCTTCCATTCCACTCCCTCGGATATCGGGTCTGACCGTCATCACCCAGAATGACTGCGGGTGAAGCGCTTCATGAAGAACAGGGTGCAAAACTTCGTACCCTACGCCATACGATCGACTTCCAAGAAGGGAATGTGAAGGCTCTTGAAGCACGGTAACTCCATTCTTCGCCTACGGTATTTCTCTAAACTCAATTTAGGGCCCAGAAAGTAGAAGAAGAACTGATTCAAGTTCTGAATCATAATCACGAGTTGCAGGGTCGCCTTGACTCTGCGAAGGGACTGGAGAAGAATTTGACACAACAAGCATCACGGCTGCTTTCAGAGCGTGACGAAGTTAAAGAAAAACTGCAACTAATTGAGCGTCAACAGGCCGAAATGCAAGCTTGCGAAAAGTCTCTCTCGTCTGAGTTGGCGAAGACCCTCATTGAGCGGGATGCCCTTGCCGACAAGATGAAGTCGTTTGACGATGTCAAGCGTGAAGTCGACCTGTACCGCGAAAAGTAAGAGCCAATCTTGCCGGAATGCCTGCATTTATCCGGACTACTTAGGTGTGCCGAGTATCAGGTCTCCTCGAGGGTAAGAGCTCTACGTGTGTCCGCTCATGTGTTTCTCCTATCAACGTGTCCACAGGTCCTCCAGGAACGATTCGACGATCAATGCGTGGCGTTGGCTGCCTCAAAGGAATCCATTGGCGAATTGCAGGTAACTATTCAGCTATTTCGTGCGAATGTCGATAGTATTGTTCGAGCAGGAACGCCTTCACGCAGCAGAACATCAAGCAACCGTCGGTATCCATCACCTATACAAATTGTTAATGATGCTAATCTTCCCTTGAAGGAGACATCGACTAAACTCAAACTCGAGAACGGAGTGTTGAAGGCCAGACTTGATCATGTTAACAAAGAGGTCGAAGAGAAAGATGCATCGTTGCGAGCTCTGCAGATCGAGTTGTCCCGTAATGAGGGCGCGCTCCAAGCCTTGTTAGAAACTGAGAGGTTGGGTAAGAAGGAGGCGCTTGATCAAGTGCAACAAGAGAAAACTAGGGCCGAATCACTCGTTACGGAGCTTGCCGAGAAAGACCGTCAAAAACGGGAAGTGGGTAGACGACTCGCTAGTGCTGAAGACCAGTCCGATGGACACAAGCGAGAAGTGGTAGCTCTGAAGGTCCGCATTGCTGAGTTAGAGGCAACCGAAAAGAGGTTAGCAGACCGAGCTGTGACTATCTCCCACCGATATGAGAACAACGACTTGGTAAATTGCATGTCCGTCGCTGCTGCTAATGATGACGGCTACCCACCAATAGGATGACGATGAGAAGGCATTTGCCGCCCAGCTGATGCAGAAGGCCCGGTCTATCCACGATCGGGAAATGGTGGCAAAAAGCAACGAGCTTAAACTGGTACGTGTTGCAAACCATCGTGAATGGAATGACTATCGTTTGCTCAACTGTTTGCAGCGTGACAACACTATTAAACAACACGAGGCAAGGATCAAACAACTGGAAAATTTCCTAGCCCGCCGGATCTACGATGAGGTTAGCGGAAACCGATTTAGCGTTCCCGCTGACCCAAATATGCAACATTGCAGTCGTCTACAAACAGCACCAACGAACAAAGTAACTCAATGGCCGTCGATGCTTCAAAGCCGCAACAACCATCGTCCGATCATCAGCCAGAAATCCGCGGCGTTGACCATGAGGTCCCCTCGACCACCGCGACCCATAGCGCTGCAGACGGGGCGTCCGTGAATCGTTCTCTGCCTGGTCCTTCAAGTCGATCAGCAGGGCACTCCACTTTTTCCAAACTATGCAGAGAAGACACCGACGACATCGCAGACTTCGAAGATGAAAAACTACCAGTGGCGACGGGGAAACGAGTCATGTTCGCCGAGGTCGAGGAGTCCTTGCGACCCGCGCGGCGAGTGGTGCATCTATTTGCTCTATCCTTGTCCGTTTCGTCTGTTTTTGACTGTCTTTTTCCGCCAACGCCTGCTCTTGCCCGCCCCCACTTTTGACGCTCTTTTTTAATTTGCGCGTGTGCCGCACGTCGTAGAAGCATGGCAGGGCAAGCCAAAGTGGAGCGGAAAAAGTGCCGCGCGTCGACCAGGTTTGGCTTTTTCTCCCCCGCTGCCTCCTTCTTGAACACGAGTTTTTTTTTTTCTTTTTTTTTTTTTCGTAGGAGTCGGTACCCGCTCCAAACGCTGGAGGACCCGAATCCGGAACTGGAACTGGAACGGGCAACAAGAGGAAAGCTGCACCAAAGCGCCGTTGAAAGGGACACGTCGCCGCCCACGTACTATGTGGGTCACCCAAGGTAACACACTTTTTTTCTTTTTCTTTTTCTTTTTTCCTCCATTTGTCACACCACCCCCTGTCACTTGCATACTTGGTGACACGCTGTACCCATCCACCTATATGTATGTACAGTATGTGTGTATGTATGTATGTATGTATGTATGTATGCGTCCACGACACGTTCACAAGAAAATAAAAAAAAAAAAAAAAAACGTTGACATTGATACAAGCATGAGTTGGTATAGACGGGTGGGGTCATACAAAAGGGCGTGTTGGAGTGTTGAGCGACAAGACGT
>JBBPUK010000160.1:1378-18678 GCA_038094635.1 Tylopilus cervinicoccineus
ACCTCTAGGGATAATATAGAATGTGCCATCAAAATGACCAGTTAATGGACGTTGGAGTGGACGTCGGGAGCGTCGTCTACAGCTTAACGTGACTCGGTTCGTGTGTTTCATCAATATGGCCCGTGCGGCCACAGCAAATCCATGAAGGTACTGAGATCGAGCAAGAAACGTTGATCTTGTATAATGGTCGTCCGCTGTCGGCGGGTCTCTGCTTACAAAGCAAGCTTGGGTGTCAGCTTCCAAGAGCACGAGATGTACCCCTACCTCAACGTTGTTCTGTGCACCCAAGGGCTTGCTTTGCGTACCGACAGGGGCATTGATCGTCCCGGGTCCTGGCTGAGGAGGCGGTTCAGTCGACACAGCAGGTTCCGGGGCTGCTTTCTTCTGGGGGATGACATGAGTCATGACGTTGGCCAACGGATTGACGCCCGAATGAGCCTGTTGTCTGATGGCCCTTGAAACCACTCTCTGGAACAAAGGTTGTCATAAATGTGTTCCATCAACGAAAAAACGGGTAAACTCACTCGTTCCTTCTGAGCAGCTGCCATTGTTGAGCGCAATTTGGGAAATGCTGCTTTTCTGTGTGGTGCACTGGTCTGAGGGGACTCCTTGGAGGACTTTCTATCAGGTGTCCGGTTGTGCTTGCTTCGCTTCATCATTTTTCTGAACAGGCCCACAGTCAAGCGTTGCTTTCCTTCACGCAACTTGGAATCATCAGTGTCATGAGTTGGCTCGGGCGCCGCAACAGACGAGATCATTGGCAGACCGGCAGGAGTATACGGCTTAATTTGGGACGACTCCGCTGGTAACGGACTGGGATCGGCAGGATCTCCACGCGATACTGGAGATGGAGGCTGAAACATACCGTATTGTGAGTACGAGGAAAGGGAAACCTTTTCTCTGCCTACCTCGTCGTAGTCGAACAATCGAGTAGACATGTTCAGTGGCACTTTGTCCTGTTACCACAATCGGCACAGAGTTTACGGGGAGGAAATATACTCACCTCCAGGGCGTCCCGTCTGTCATTCTCCTTTTCTGAGGGATGCGATCCATCGGGCTGCTGGTCAGCTGGCTATATACGAATGGGATCAACTCGGCTATAGGATCGTCTTGTGATCTCACCTCGGGAGAGTTCTGTTTTTGGTCTTGATTCAGCATTCGAGAAACATGCACCACCGAGAAGTGCGTACTCACGTTTTGTGTCTAAAGACAACTCGAGTCAATCACGGAGAGATCATTGACAGAGTGGTGACTACTTACATTCTGGGTTCCAGTTGAAAAAGGAATTACACGCGCGCAAGTAAACAAGGATTGGTGAATGAGCGTCGACCTTGACTCAGGAAATGTGGTACATACATTCACAGGGAGGCAGGACTCGGGAAGAATCCCGCTGAGATCCCATATGTTAATCGTCTTCGAGTCTACTTCTCCACCTGTTGCGAGATGACGACCACTGGGAGACAAGGCAATAGATTGTATTTTGTGGGTGTCCTCGATGATGCCTAGTTGCATATGAGTAGACGTGTCCCAAAACGAGACGCTACGACCACCGGAGGTAGCAATGAATCTATTATTTGGAGAGAGAGCGATAGACCTGCGGCGGTCATTGTCGTTTCCATGAATTTTCCATTCGGCGAGTTGAGATCCGGTGGATGAATCGAAACACTTGATTTGATTATTTCTAGACGTGGCATAGAGCCACAGACCATCTGCGGACCAGACAATGGGAGCCGTTGGGATCCAATTGGAGAGTGAGTTCCTGATAACGGTGAGCTGGTCGCCAGTGTGACTATCGAAGATGCGGATGTTGGAGTTGATGCCACCGAAGAAGAGAGTAGCAATACGTTGGCCATCCGGCGAGAACTTGATTCCAATGACAGCACCGCGATGTTCGAGTGGGCCGACGAGTCTCTTCCCCGTCGTGATGCTCCAGATGCTTGCCCTGTTCTTCCTACTCCCAGCTGCAAATCTGGTCGAATCAGGCGACACGTCGACTGCCCACACATTCTCCTCGCTCTCCACCTCGACGGTCTTCTCCTGCAGCTCTGCGTCCCACACACTTGCCCCCTTCGAAGTCCCGCATACTACCCACTTGTGATCCCTCGACACAGAAATCGCGCTCATGTTCATTCCCCCTTGCTTACCTACCTCTCGACCGTCCGTGATTTGCCATCGTCGAATGCCATCCTCCGTCCCATCGAAGAAATGTGTCCCGTCCGGGTGGAATGCGACTGCCCATATCTTGCTAGAACCACTTTCGAGGACCACTCTTTTTCTCTGGTCTGACTGACTCGTCAACATGGTGGGATTACTTCTGACAACTGTTACCCACCAGACATTGTCGATGACATCCTCGCTAATGGTCCGCACTCGTAGATTTCGACGTGTCAGAGAAGTTGGCTTGGTTGCTCGTGGCACGCGGCATCACAAACGCGTGTCCTGTAATTCACGAGGTGCTCACACTTTAGGCCTACGTTGACTACGTCCACGACAAAAATTCATTCTTACAGACTGGAGTCTGGCCGAGTATAAGGCCTCGTCCATGATCGAGCTCACACAACGCTGTCACCGTGTTTATGTACCAAGTAGTAGTCATGCATGTTGCCTTGTGAGTGTGACGAGTCTTGTAAGGGTGGCACAGAGCACTCGCGGTTGGCGTGGACGACGCTCAGCGAGAAACCTCGAGGTGAATGACTTGACAACCACCCTCACCTGCGATACTGCCAGCCTCTGTCGCCTCCGCCTGTCTGCTGGCCGCATATTACTCGCGCTCCGTCATTGGGTCTGCTTCGCTCGGGAGGTCAAGTTTATGTAACGTTCGCACGTCGCAGAGTCCACCCTCGGATCCAGCTGCATGCAGACGATGCCTCCGTGGTGCGCACTACCAAACCCCCATGCCAGCGACAGAACATTCGCAACGTGCAGACGTGGAGCAAGTTCAAGAGGACGACAGGACTCTCATAACGCCGCAACCCATACAGGTCACCACGCGCTGGCAAGGCGACCTCTCGAAACCACGGGCCCGCACTTCAATTTCTAACCCAACCCCTGCGACTCCGGAAGGAGGCTCTCGCCTCGGATGATCAGGCAAGGACATGTGCATAAGCTCTTCTCTTACTCTCCGTTCACGCTAGCCCCGCTGCTGTTGCAAGTCCGATTCAGATCATCACCTATTGCTCGATAGTGTCAACCATCGCGTCCATCGTGTCCTCTTTTGGCTTGTTGAACGTGTACAGTAACCCACGACCACGCATCGCTCGGCATGCGGTGACGTCTGCCACATCCCGGGTTGTTCACATTGGCTCATGACCATGGATGGACAGCTCCTCGAAGCGATGTTGGACGCTGAGTTCAACAACAAAAGAAAAAAAAAAAAAAAAAAAAAAAAAAAAAAAACAGGCCTCTCGCCATCACGCACAGCCCCCCGGCTGCCTGCCTCCCTCATCTGGTCCTTACATCGTCTCGACCTATTGCGATCCCTGCCGCCATGCTTCTTTGCTCTCACGGTCGTTTCCAGGATTGCACTTTTTCCTTGCGCAGCACCTCGCAGTGCAGACTCTTTGGCTCGAATGAACACACGTGACTGCTACGACCCCCTCAGCGTCGAACTGTTGTTGTCACCATGGTGTCGTGTGGGGTCGTGGGCGTGATGATGGGCCATGCGGCTGTTCTCCAAGAATGACGACGCGGATATACCCCTCTGGAAAGAGAGAATGTGCTCCCCTCGGGGTCACAGAGCGACCTCGAGCAGGGTTCGATGGACGGATGGGGTGTTTCTGACGCTCGTGTCGTTGACGTGTTTGATGGATGGGATTTATACTACTGACGGACTCTGCTAGTCTTCGGTACTTATTTCGCTGACATAATACGATACGATGGACAGTCGACATGACATTGGTAGTGGTCAACTCCCCCGGGGAAGATCAGAGCAAGCTGGTAACACAGATAATACAAGCGCCTATAGGAGATATCGAACCGTCGTCCCCATCTGGACAATGATTCGTTCATCACTATGGCCCGTGCAGTCACATCAAGGTACCGAGATCGAGTGCAAGGAACGGTGAAATAATTGTCGACGACATGCCAAGTCCCCCCCTGCTCTGACACGAGGCCTCATGTCCCATAAAAAAAAAAAGAAAAAAAAAAAAAAAAAAAAGTTACAAAGTTACAAAACATCGAGCGTGCAAACACGCTCCAAAATATCCGCCAACGAGACATGCTCCTGAAATCGTACAGTGACCAAGCTGTCCGCTCCAACCCGCCTATAGTCCACCGCACGTCCGCCCGCCGTCGACCTCGGCGTGAGCAAGAGCCCACCAAACGGCTGTCGAAGATGGCCGACGAGCCGTCGCGCCCGCGTCTCTCGGTCCATGGTCACCGCACGTGCAGGCAGGGCATGCGTCCGCACTTCGGGCTCGGGAAGTGGGGCGGACGCTTCGGCGCCGAGGTCCTCGACCTCGACCTCGCCGTCGTCTGCGTCCGGTGAGGGCAGTGGCGCCATGTCTTCCTCTCCAACGAGATTGCCCTTGTCTTCGCGTTCCAGAAGGGTGTCTAGCCATGGGTGAACGAGGTACAGAGAGCTCATCCGAGAGAGATCATGTCTCGTTTTGATTTCCACCATCCCGAGGGTCGGAGTGTCTGCACGGTATATATGACTCGAGCGCATGCGATAGTGAGAAAGAGGTGGGAGCTGGAAAGCAATGCATGGTAGCTTCATTCGATTTGCTACAAACCAAGGTGCAGAGAGCTCGTTCAGACGGTCATATAATGTCAGGGCCACATCGAGGTCGAATGAAGGAGAGTGCGACGCGGTGATGATTTCTCCCATTTCGGTGTTTTGAGTACGAGGTGGAAGGTGTGATGTCGCTGGGCCACTGAATACGATAATATGGGCGGGCAGACAACTATTGTAGCTGCCAGACTCCCCAGTCCATGCAAGGATGCTTACATCTCCAGACCCGGTGAGGACGTGCGCCAATAGGCGCCCTAATGAACCTTCCCCTTCACCGTATATTGCAGGTATACCGGTAACCGAGAAGATGCCAAGTAGTGAATATGCAGCATCTTCCACTAGCGTTGTATGCCGAGTCGAAGCAAGACGTAGCTTGTCACGAATGCTGGTCAGGCCGGGACGAAGCGCCATCAACTGCTGTGCTGAAACACCGGTGGCTTGCTCCATCTCCGAAATGATCTCCGGGGATGCTTTGTGATTTGGCAACTTTAAACCAAGATAAAGAGTCCAGTCTTCGGTATAAAAGTGGATGACCTTAGCGGCCACGTATTCCTGGAGTGTCCAGGCACGGGTATTCCAAATGCTCAACACGAGTGCACCCCATTGAGATAGAGAGCGAACACCACGAAGGAAGACAATTGTCAAGGCGGAGCCTTGGTACCACTTGAACATGGCAACTAGGGCTTCTTGCAGTACGAAGTGATCTGATTTATTGATGCAACATGTGTCACTCCACGCCCAGTGGAAGCCAGCATCCCGAACGATCGTGCAGAATGTTTGAAGCTTGTCATGGGTCGGAGATTTATCCAACTGAAATACCGGCACTTGCATCACCTGGTGGAACAATGGCTCGTTTTCTTCCCATCTGTGCGATAGCATCACGTATCGAAAGTACTGTTGCACTTCGCGCTTGATGCGGACGTAGTCGATGTGCATAGTCATAGATGATACAAGTTCATTGAATATTGGCATTGATTCGAATGCAGATGCCTGTTCAGTTTTGTCGTGGAGACAACCGGTGGTCGTGTTAATTAGGACACGTGGAATATAACTTGTGGTCCGTTGAACAATTTTGCGAATGGTTTCTCGTACACTCGACGGACTGATAAACCGGCTACCATACTCTGTTGGGTAATATAAACAAATCATATTCGCCGTGGCAATAAGGACATAGCTTACGCTTAACGTCCGGATTAGAACACTGCGCTATCTTCGAGAGCATCACCTCGAACGCATGAACTGCATTATCGTAGTCTCCTGCTTTGAGCAAGGCTCCATGCTTCGTCTCATAGCCTTGTGGTGACAACGGATCCAGCGTGATCACCTGATAATAGCGTCAACGAGGCCGAACCGCCCTGAGTGAGAGAAAATGATTCACCTGGTTTGCATCGTCTAGAGCCTGTTGCAGTGATCCAGTCGCCAAAGACGCCTTGCTCCGCTTGATGAGAATGGCTTGTGCGGAAGGGGGATTTAGAGACAATACGGTGGTATAGAGGGAGACGGCTTCATCATATCGCTGGGTGTCCACTGCTGCATCCCCGAGAAGTTCCAATTTCTTCAAGGAACGCTGAGTGAAGTCTAACAGATTATTCCTTAGGCGACAAAACTTACATTGAATCCTCAATGACTTACCATGAACCCACTTCAGATGCTCACCACGCAAGTTCGTTCCTTGTCCTGATTCACTGGTCATTTGACTGAAATTCTTGATAGCATCATCGATGCGACCTGCTGCATACAAGGCTTCGCACAGACACTGAGGAATCATGATGCCGAGAGAATCGAATTTCCATCCAGATATCTGTCAGCGATCGGGACCGTCATTAGTGCATTGTACTATTATTGCTGCCAGGAAGCCCACCAATGAGACCACCAAGAGTGGTCGACCCCCATAGTGTTGCATCTGTGTCCGTGCACACTCAAACGACTGAACTGCATCCGCATAGTCATTGCGCTCCATGTGCGCGTTTCCGATGAGCAGATGCATGTATGCCTTGAAGGAATGTAAACAGTAATGTTCACCACGTCGAAGCACGCTGTGAACACACCTGAACAAGATAGCATATTGAGTTGAAGTGTACTGTAGCAATGAGGTCGTCTATGCGGGAGATCGCATCACGACGCTCTCCGGTCATAAAAAGAACGATAGACTGACGGAAATGAGGAACTGATGCGTGCAGGTAGTTCAAGCAATATATACCTTGATCAGAAGGAGAAAGGAACCGTGGGAGGAATGGAAGCGCTCGAATGCAATGTCACAGGCTTGATAGGCCTCATGTCTTTCCCCTTGGCCGACATGGGCTATGCTCTTTGCAATGTAGGCAATGACAGAAGGTTGAAGCTTGATGGCCTATATATAAATCGACGTTAGTATGAATGTATGCAAGAAGAGAGTAGCAAACCATTTCGGCGTCCACAAGAGCTGCGTCCCAGTGTCGTAACCTCGCACGGACAAGAGCCCGACTGGCGAATACATGGTGGGTTGAATTCGGAGACGCGGTGATTGCCGCGGTCAATAATGCTTCCGCATTTGCGAGTTGATCGAGCTTCCATGCATTAAGCGCAGCGTCATCGATCAGAATGACAGGTTCCTGGAGGGTAGGTTGTATACGAGACAGGGGGATTGAATCCTAGACGGAGAGGTGAAAGTCTTGCGTGATTTCTGTCATCTAGCAGGACGGGATTACTCACAGTGATGCGAGAGAGACTTTGAATGGTGATTTTTCCGCTTGAGGCGATCGCGAGAATACGGTCATCAGGTGAGAGAGCGAGGGCACGAATGTCGTGTGTGTGCTCGACGAGGCCAAGCTGAACCTGAGTGGACGTGTCCCAACACGCGACTGCGAGCTTTGCAGAATAGGCAATGAATTTGGTATGCTGGGAGAGGGCGATAGACGAGAGGTTGCTAGTGTCACGGACAGGCCATTCTGAGAGTGCAGACCCGGTGACTGCGTCGAACTGCTTGATCGCACCGTCGGACACGAGAAAGAGATGGTCGTCGAGCCAGAGAAGGCCCTTGTTCCAGTGCGGGGCTACCTTGACTTTGATGTGGACTTGGAGGCGGCCGTCGTTGGCGTTCCATACGCGCACGGAGCTGTCCAGGAGGGTGGCCGTCGCGATGCGATGACCGTCAGGCGAGAACTTTGCGGCGATCACGAAGCTCTTGAGGAAGAGGATCTGCGCTTGTCTGGGATCTGCGACACGGATGATGGCTGTGCAGTCGGAGGAGGCCACGACGAGCCGGGCCGAGTCCGGCGCAAAGTCGACGGCCCGGACGACGTGCCGGTGATCCCCGCGCTGGGCCACCTTTTCGTGCGTCGCCGCGTCCCAAACGACCGCCCCGTCCCAGGCCGTCCCCGCCGCAATCCACCGGCCGTCCGGCGACACGGCCAGACACCTCACATCCGACGCCGCCATCGTCGCCACGTGACCCCCATCCTCGGCCCGCCACACCCGGACACCCTCCTTGTCGCTGCTCAGGAGATGCTCGCCGTTCGCTGAGAATGCCACCGCCTGGATGTCGCTGCTGCCGTGGATTTCCATGGACACTTTTTCCAGCCGTCAGAATCGACGCAGCATCGTTCATGTTGGCACCCACCGACGACAATGCAAAGCGAGGATGAGAGTCTGCGGAAAACTTGAAGCGTGCCCTTCCTTTTGTGTACTGCCACCTCGCTCTCACAATGCCCAACGAGGAATAACCGCTCCACCAATGCACTGCGTCGCAAAAATTTATTTGCAGGACTACATGGGACTGCTTCCACCCATTATCGATCGATCCGACTTTTGTCGTATGATGTTTATACGGGGTGTTCGGCTCATGATAATGGTTACGTAGGTAGTGTTGGGGGGTTGGAGAAGCGTATTCCATCTGCACCCTTGCCACACTGGCACGAGGCGAACACGCACATTTCTCTCTTGACGAACGGCCGACGGTGCACCCGTGAGAATGTCGTCTACGGAGACAGGCAAGTATCTTCTTTGGAGGGTGCCGATGGACGTGCTAACGATCCACGAAGACCATGTCATATACACCGGTCAAACTGCATATACCACCGCTCTCCATCCCAACGGAGGGCATGTTCTGGGCGAGTGCAGTGATGGCATTCGACGATGGCGAGTCGCAGACGGTCAGAAGGTCGGGAACCAAACGACAACGAGAGGCTCAATGGCCTTCTCCGTGTCCAAGGACGACAAGTGGATCGTCTGCGGGACGTTTCGCGGCGCGCTCGTATGGGACGGAGAGCTGCAGCAGAAATTCGCTCACGTGGAAGAGAACACCCAGGTTTACGCCGTGGACATTTCTCCAGACTCGACCATGTTCGCGACAGGGACGGGACAAAACCAAGCCAACATATGGAGCGTCACAACTGGGGAGAGGTTGGTCGGCCCCATCCAACACGATAACGCCGTCATAGCAATCAAGTTCTCCCCAAACGGGGAGCACGTTGCCAGTGCCAACTACTTTTGCATATACATTTCCGACACTTGCAGCGGCGAGGAGTTCACTAGAATCAGCCTGGAGCCTTGCATACCCCCAGTGTACCCCATTACTCCGCTTGCATGGTCGGACTCGGACGACAGGCTGTACATTATCGTCACATCCAAGGACAACAAAATCAGGTGTTTTGATGCGTCCACCGGGTCCCAGCACGCCGAATCACAGATTCAGCTCGGGGGAAACGACATACAATCTATTGCTTCAGCTATCAATGGGAAATTTATCGCCATCTACGCAGGCAGTTCGATCTTGTTCCTGGATCCATCCACCCTCACTCAGATTGGTACTGCCATTGAGGACAGTGGCAACATACGGTCGGTTGCGCTCTCCGCAGATAGCCGGTATCTTGCGACAGGACAGTTTGAGGGGAAAATCACCGTACGTGATCTTGCCTGTATCCTTCCGCACTCATATGGTCCTTTCCACGTAAGTTTTTCATGTCTCGACTTGGCATTATCAACGTTGACCGTCTGCTTGTCAGAAACAACCACCACGTGATGAGCTGCCCTCATCCTCGCAAGGCCACAGAAACAGCTTACTCGTCCCTGATCCAGGGGTGGAAGTCAGTCATTCTGTCTCCCAAGAATTACTCTGACCTTCTCATTATGTATCCACACCAGGTCCCCGGAAATCCCATTCGACCCGAGTCTCACCTTGATATCCACAGACGAGACAGAGATAATTCTCCCTCCGAGGCATGGGTTGATCTTTCCCGATCCCAGCGAGTTCTCACACCGTCTTAGCTGTCACTGTCAAGCACACTTACACCTCAATCCAGCAAGGTCGGGGATTACCACGTTCTCATCCCACTGCGGTGCTCACATTGCTACAGCCTCCGTCCCCGGCAGCTTCTGCTCCCCCTGATGAAGAGGATGTTGATGAAGTACTATTGCGTAGCTTGAGCCACGGTGTATCACAGTCGTCGTTGCACCCAGAGACGCGACATGATGAACATCTTGACATCGCCAAGTCGGCCGAGGTCGCCTCAGTATCCAAAAGGCAGCCAAAAACGAGTTACAGGGAGAGTAAAAAGGACCTAGCTTCACACATGGACGATCCACTATCTTCTCCCCAGTCGTCGGCTGGAGTGAACCCTACATATGATCAGGGCCCTTCGATGATGGCTGCAGATGAACATCGTCAGGTGCGCGTACTTCCTTGATAGACGAACAGACAAAGTTCTCATGGATCTTCTTAGCGGTCGGCAATGGCATCCATAAAGGGCCTTTTTCGGTTTAGTACGTCTGTAAGCATCGTTGCTTGACCTTTGTATCCAGGGGCTCATCAGGAATTTTAGCGTAAATTGCGTTCCAAGCCTGCGAATCCCATGCATCACGATGATGCATCTCGTAGTGGGAACAGTCCTACAGATCCAAACAACTCCGAAATGAATCCTGTATGCTTTTTTTTCTCTCAGGAGATCCAGATCCAAATCTTGACAACTCATATTATATGTCCTTAGGCACATCAGGACAATGCATCTCAACGTTCTGCGGGGATGATGCGTATGACGGTACATGTAACTCTCCTTGAGCTCACATCCCAAGACTCACAATGGGTTAGCATCAGCAAGGATCAGGCAAGGCTACTGTTTCGTTCACCTTACCTGCATGGCTGTTGTGTTTTCATGGATCGGAGACTGCAGATGGGACACACTGATCAAGATGTCACGCATGTAGATAACTGGGCTGAAACGTGGATATGTACGTGGGTGAAAGGGATGCTCGTACCCGGTTGTAATTCTCAGATGAACGAGGTTTCACTGGTTCGAGTCCGACTCATGAAAAGACCCCTACTATAGACTGGTTGGACTTACATGAAACTATCTGTTGCCGCGGTTGTGGACGTGAAAGTTTGTAGCATTCGTCAGGGTTGACAGCCATATGAGGAAGATTCGGAGCTATCAGTGCTATTCTTAACAGGGACTCCTGGAGTAAGCATAAGCATCCAAGGCACGAGTCACGACATGATGATCTTGATATCTACTCACTTGTATCATTCGTGACACCATCAGTGGTCGGTTAAGCCAGAGTCGTGGTGTCTGATTCCGAGCTTCGCCGATTCCCATGTACGTTCAGAACGAACCATCGCAGTTAGTTGTGAAAAAGAGTGCATCAAGTCACTCGGTGTCCTGCTGCAACCCTGTCGAGAGCAGTAGTCATTCCCTTGGCCATTCTCAATCTGCGATCGCAAATGATGTGAAATGAGAAGTGCACGCTGACTCATTGTCATGAAGAGCCCGAGTGCAATCCTGTAGCTGATGTGAGCAAAGCCTGAATGGCAGGGATGACGACAGCTCAAGAGAACCACAGCCATATGAGAGGATAGTCCATTCGTGTTGGACATTTCCTTGACAACAGTATAGATCTAATCTATCACCACCAACTAGCGCAGCCTGAAGTCAGTGCGACCTGAATGAGCACCACAAACGCAGTATATGAACTTGGTAGGTCTCGTTAGCGTTCAGTGAGAAAAAAAACTTGGTGGTCCCATTGGGTACCCAAATGGGATCCGAGTATAAGCATATGAGCGCCCAAGACACGACGCGCCTTGTAAATAGACCAAATTAGAAATGATCTAGCGTTACACACACCCCACGAGTAAACCAATCCCCCCTTGTTCCTTGACATCTTGACACCCACCATTTGCCCATCCCCGGAGATGTCGTCGAGAAAGCCCGGTGGGTGGTACATAGTTCTCAAAAGAGAATTGTGTCACGCTGACAATTCAATCAGACCAGAGAAAAAGAGTGGCTCTTGAAAGTGGTTCTAGGACGATATGGGCAGTCGCATTCCACCCGGACGGAGCGCATTTTTTCGACGGGGCGAGCACAGGGATACGACGATGGCGAATTGCAGATGGTCAAGTGGTGGGTGAACAAACAGGCATGAACGTGTATGCTATCTCTGTGTCAAGAAACCACAAATGGGTAGTGTGTGGGACCAGTAAAGGGGCAAGTGCGTGGGATGCAGAGCTCAGGGAAAAGGTCATCGAGGTGGAGGACGAAGAGCCTGTGGCTATGGTCGACGTTTCGCCCGACTCGACTAGGCTTGCCACAGGGACATGGCGCATCAACAAGCACAACAGAGCAAACATCTGGGACGTCACAACAGGGAACAGGCTCGTCGGTCCACTTGAACATGATGGAGGTGTCGCTGGAATCAAGTTCTCTCCAGATGGCAGACGCATTGCTACTGTCTCCTACCGCAATGATCAATCCGACTCGGACATCCACATCTTTGACAGTCAAAGTGGTGATAAACTCATCACTATAAAGAATACAATGTATGTGTTGACTCCAACGACTCCGTTTGTCTGGTCCATGGATGGGCAAGGGCTCTTTGCCATATCCGTAGAAAGTACAATCAGGTTTTTTAGTTCCTCCACCGGGTCTCAGCTTGCCGAATGGCAAATTCATGAGAAAGAGAGCAGTCTTATGTCTGTCGCTCTCTCTCCAGAGAACAAGTTCATTGCTGCCTCTGCTGGTCATTGCATCTCGTTTTGGGACATTTCTACTCATATGCAACTAGGCATTATTGAGGACACTCACAGCATAAAATCTATTGCCTTGTCTCCCAATGGTCGTCATCTTGCAACTGGTGGGTCTGGAGACTCGAATACGATTAACATATGGGATCTTAGCAGGATTCTTCCGGAATCCTGCCTCCCTATGGATGTAGGTGTCACATTTTCAAAGCGAGGATAACACTTGCTCACCAATCCTTATTTACATGCGCGCGTATAATTCCTTTTTCAACTGGAATACAGGATGTAAATAGTCTCCACTCCGTTAACGATCTGTCCATAATTGACCCTCGTTGTCTTTAGACACAAAATGTGAGCACTCACATCTCAGCAGTGCATGTTTTTCAAATACTGACATGCATATGGAATCCAGGCATCACCCCTGTCGAACAAGCTGCAAGATCAGTCTGACCCTCAGAACGAAGGGCAATCGCTGAATCAGGACAAAAAACAGAACAATCTTGAGGTGGGATCACAAGACAACCCTGTAGCTGAAATAGCAAGTTGACCCCACTTGTATATAGCCAGCTGACCACCAGCCTGACGGATCACACTCTCCGAAGGAGAATGACAGACAAGACAACGCAGACACTTTGGAGGTAAAAATTAGTATACCTCCTCCCCAGAAACTCTGTGTTGATTGTGCTAACAGGTCGAGCTGCCATCGGGCATGTCTGTTCCATTGTTCGACTACAATGAGGTAGACAGAGAGAAGGTTTTCCTTTCCTCGTACTAACAATATGTTTCAGCCTCCATCTCCGGTATCGCGTGGAGATCCTTCTGATCTCAGTCCGTTACCAGCGGAGTCATCCCAGATTAAACCACACACTTTTTCTGGTCTGCCAATGATCTCGTCTGTCGAGGTGCCTGAACCAAGTCACGATGCTGACAATTCCGAGTCGTGCGAAGGACATCAGCACTGGACGAGGGGCCTGTTCAGACAAGTGATGAAGCGAAGCAGGCACAACTGGACACCTCGTAGAATATCCTCCAAGGAATCCCCTCAAATCAGTGCACCACACAGAAAAGTAATACCTCCTAAAGTACGTTCGACGATGGCCACTGCTCAGAAGGAACGAGTAAGTTCACCCAATTTTCCATTGATGGAACACATCTCTGACTACTTGTTTCAGCGAGTAGTTTCGAGGGCCATTCGACCACGGGCTCATTCGGGCGTCAATCTGTTGGCCAATGTTATGACTTATTTCGTCCCTCGGAAGAAAGCAGCCCCGGAACCTTCTGTGTTGACTGAACCGCCCATGACCACTCCTCAGCAGGGACCCGGGACGCTCAATGCCCCTGGCGGCACTCGAAGCAAGCCCTTGGGTGCGCAGAGCAACGTCGAGGTGAGGGTATATTTTGTGTTCTCGGCAACCGGGGCTCACGTTGATTCTTGCAGAAAGGACCTGGGAGACCATCATCGGATTATATTCATATTTCATTTTCACTTTTGATTCCGAAACCGTCGTGGGTTTGTTGTGGTCGCAGGGGCCATAATGACGAGACCCATGAACCGAGTCATCACAAGCTGCAGACGATCCCGAACGTCCGCTAAAATTACTTCCAACCTCAGTTAACTGGTCATTCTGATGGCACATTCTCTGTCGTCCCTAGAGGAAATCATCAATGCCAGGCGTACTATTTACCTGTTGACTGTCATGTATACATAGTATTGGGTCATATATTGAAGACTAGCTCCTGTCAGCAGTATCATTAAGTAGAAACTGTGGTTTCAATTCCAGGCCTTGTCCGCACTTCATTTGCGAATCCGTCAACGAAGCGATCGTATGGAAAGTACATCAGCTTGCTGAGTCCTGCTTGATGTCGTGCAGTATCACGGGTGAGGGTGGTTGTCAAGTCATTTACCTCGAGGTTTCTCGCTGAGCGTCGTCCACGCCAACCACGAGTGCTCTGTGTCACCCTTACAAGACTCGTCACACTCACAAGGCAATATGCATGACTACTACTTGGTACATAACCACGGTGATGGTGTTGTGTGAGCTCGATCATGGACGAGGCCCTATACTCGGCCAGACTCCAGTCTGTAAGAATTTTTGTCGTGGACGTAGTCAACGTAGGCCTAAAGTGCGAGCACCTCGTGAATTACAGGACACGCGTTTGTGATGCCGCGTGCCACGAGCAACCAAACCAACTCCTCTGACACGTCGAAATCTACGGGTGCGGACCATTAGTGAGGGTGTCATCGACAATGTCTGGTGGGTAACAGTTGTCAGAAGTAATCCCACCATGTTGACGAGTCAGTCAGACCAGAGAAAAAGAGTGGTCCTCGAAAGTGGTTCTAGCAAGATATGGGCAGTCGCATTCCACCCGGACGGGATACATTTCTTCGATGGGACAGAGGATGGCGTTCGACGATGGCAAATCAGGGACGGTCAAGAGGTAGGTAAGCAAACGGGAATGAACATGAGCGCGATTTCTGTGTCGAGGGATCACAAGTGGGTAGTATGCGGGACTTCGAAGGGGGCAAGTGTGTGGGATGCGGAGCTGCAGGAGAAGACCGTCGAGGTGGAGAGCGAAGGGTTTGTGTGGGCAGTCGACGTGTCGCCCGATTCGACCAGGTTTGCAACTGGGCATAACAATGACAGGGCGAGCATCTGGAGCATCACGACGGGGAAGAGACTCGTCGGCCCACTCAAACATGTCAGTGCTGTCCTTGGAATCAAGTTCTCGCCGGATGGCCAACGCATTGCTACTTTCTCCTCCCGCGACGACTCCAACATCCGCATCTTCGATAATCACACTGGCAACCAGCTCACCGTTATCAGGCACTCAATTTCCAATTGGTCTCCAACGACTCCCGTTGTCTGGTCTGCGGATGGTCAGTGGCTCTTTGCCGCGTCTAGATATAATGAAATCGAGTGTTTCGATTCATCCACCGGATCTCAACTTGCCAAATGGAAAATTCATGAGAACGACGATGACTCTTACAGGTCCATCGCTCTCTCTCCAAACAATAGATTCATTGCTGCCTCCGGTGGTCGTAGCGTCTCGTTTTGGGACACTTCTGCTCATATGCAACTAGGCATTATCGAGGACACCCACAGAATATTATCTATTGCCTTGTCTCCCAATGGTCGTCATCTCGCGACTGGTGGAGATGGATACTCGAAGACGATTAACATATGGGATCTCAGCGGGATTCTTCCCGAGTCCTACCTCCTTGTGAATGTATGTACCACATTCCCTGAATCAGGGTCAACGCTCATTCACCAATCCTTGTTTACTTGCGCGCGTGTAATTCCTTTTTCAACTGGAACCCAGAATGTAAGTAGTCACCACTCTGTCAATGATCTCTCCGTGATCGACTCGAGTTGTCTTTAGACACAAAACGTGAGTACGCACTTCTCGGTGGTGCATGTTTCTCGAATGCTGAATCAAGACTAAAAACAGAACTCTCCCGAGGTGAGATCACAAGACGATCCTATAGCCGAGTTGATCCCATTCGTATATAGCCAGCTGACCAGCAGCCCGATGGATCGCATCCCCCAGAAAAGGAGAATGACAGACAGGACGACGCCGACGCCCTGGAGGTTAGTATATTTCCTCCCCGTAAACTCTGTGCCGATTGTGGTAACAGGACGAGGTGCCACTGAACATGTCTACTCGATTGTTCGACTACGACGAGGTAGGCAGAGAAAAGGTTTCCCTTTCTTCGTACTCATAATACGGTATGTTTCAGCCTCCATCTCCAGTATCGCGTGGAGATCCTGCCGGTCTGCCAATAATCTCGTCTGTTGTGGCGTCCGAGCCAAATCATGACACTGATGATTCCGAGTTGCGTGAAGGAAAGCAACGCTGGACTGTGGGCCTGTTCAGAAAAATGATGAAGCGAAGCAAGCACAACCGGACATCTCATAGAACATCCTCCAAGGAGTCCCCTCAGATCAGTGCACCACACAGAAAAGTAACACCTTCCAAATTGCATTCAACAATGGCAGCTGCTCAAAAGGAACGAGTGAGTTTACGCAAAGTTTTTCGTTGATGGAACACGTTTATGACAACCTTTGTTCCAGAGAGTGGTTTCAAGGGCCATCAGACCACGGGCTCATTCGGGCGTCAATCCGCTAGCCAACGTCATGACTCATGTCATCCCCCGGAAGAAAGCAGCCCCAGAACCTGCTGTGTCGACTGAGCCGCCCATGACCACTCCCCAACCAGGACCCGGGACGATCAATGCTCCTTACGGTACGCAAAACAAGCCCTTGGGTACACAGAACAGTGTTGAGGTAGAGGTACATCTCGTGCTCTTGGAAGCTGACACCCACGCTTGATTTGTAAGCAGAGACCCGCCGACAGCGGACAACCATTATACAAAATCAATGTTTCTTGCTCGATCTCAGTACCTTCATGGATTTGCTGTGGCCGCACGGGCCATATTGGTGAAACACATGAACCGAGTCACGTCGAGCTGTAGACGACGCTCCCAACGTCCACTATAGCCACTTCCAATGTCTGTTGACCGGTCATTTTGATGGCATATTCTGTATTATCCCTGGAGGAGATTTTCTGATCATCATCAAT
>JBBPUK010000160.1:18775-45365 GCA_038094635.1 Tylopilus cervinicoccineus
ATGTCAGAAGTACTATGTACATATTTGACTGTCATGTATGCATTGGGTCATCACATTGGAAACTAGCTCCTGTCAACGGTACAATTGATTCAGTACAAAGTATGGTTTCTAATTCCAAGCCTCGTCCGAATCTCATTCGTAAACACGTCAACGAAACGCTCACATGAAAAGTACATCAGCTTGCCGAGCCCCGCTCGATGTCGTGCCGAGACTCCATGAATAGCACGTTCTTTTCTGGAGAGGCATCCCTGTCGTCCCCGTCGTCGTTCTTGGAGAACGGCCGCATCGCGCTCATGCCCATGATCACAAACAGGACAATGATGACACATTCGACGCTGAGCGTTGCGACGGTCGCACGTTCCTTTGGGCTGAAAATCTGCACCGCAAGTGCTGTAGAGAAGAGCGCGATTCTAGAACTCACATGAGCAACGCGCGGATACGACGAGGGCTGCAATGGCGTCGAAACGACGTACGACCAGTTAAGGGAGGCGATCGGAAGGTTGTGTGTGATGGCAAGACACGCCATGCCCCCCTTCATTTGACTAAGCGTCCACATGGCGTCCAGCTGTCATGGGTGATGGTCGACATCACCTCCCTTGGCCGTAAGCTAAGGAAAATATACTGCAATCCGAGCGATCAGCAGTCGTGGACTGCTGTACACGTTCAACAAAAAGCAAAGGAGAACACAATGGACGCGACCGTGGAAACCAAGATGATGATCATAATCGGATCTGCGGGGGAGCCCGAGGTGACGACACCAGGAACAGCAAGGAAGCTAAAGTTCACTGCAAGCATCACTGTGGACTGCAAGCCATGAGATATCCTGCAATGCAAATAGTTGGAAACTTACAAAGATGGTATACCGGGCCAACTCAGTCGTGAGACTATTGATGAAATCCTGCCACCGAGGCCGGATGATAATACCATCAACACAGTCGTTTCAAACGAATTGCGTGCTCATTCGGCGATCCAAAGGGGAACCAATCGATGGCTTTGAATAGAAGGCGACGATTCCATCTCTGCTGCTCAAACAATAGAGTATCTGCATTCAAACGTGCACACTCCTGACCGTAAAAATCCACGAACTGATTCTCGACTGGTATTGTGTTAGAAAATGCGGTTGATCTGATACGTTCAGTGAAATCCACAGATACCAAACGGGAATCTCATCACCTATACTCAAATTTAGGAAGGGTAAGAGAGGGTATGAGATAGGATCTACCAGACGTACCTTCGAGTGAATCGAGAAGGTCTAGCATTGCAACGAGCTCATCCAGCTTAAACGGGCTTAACGAGGAATGAGTAGTTATCACACCTACTCATTGGCAAGCAAATGACATAGGCACCATCAAATGGATGTATCGGTCTTGTTATGATTGAGAATCCCTCTGAGAGCTCTTTTAGGAAGGGTGCAGTTGTGGGGGTAGAATTCACACCGTGACCTCGACTCCATATCAAATATGTGTACTAGAGTTGGAATCAGCGTCTGAATAGACCGCAACAAGCATAGACGCACCTGAAAGACTGGTGGGATATACATACTGGTAATACGCTTTGACCATATACTCTAAATGGCGTTTAGCACACAATGCCAATCACGAATGGGAAATACTGATATGATTCTATCCATTGATCCATTGCAAGTTGACATTGAGATCTTGCATGTTAATTGTGTCCACCCGGAAGAGAAGGCTGGGGGCCAGTGTGGACGGAAATAAGAGGGGTACTAACGACGTGCCCTCACTCGACCGCCTTGAACTTACAGTGCTGTGACCCTCTTTCAGGAGTCGCAGCTATAGGGGAAAAGGACCGAGTCGATGATTTGGAGTGAGAATCTGGCGTCTTGATAATTCCTCCTCACAGCGAGCTTTGAAGCCCACGGTGGTAGTGCTACGCAGCGTTGCAACAGTTCCAGCGCGCTCTTGAACTTGTTCCACGTTTGCACGTTGTGAAGATTGATTCCCCCATGGGGTGCTACCTGCTATGGGAGCATGACTTGCACGCAATCGATCCGCGACTAGCCAAATGCTAAAATCGATCTCCAGAACGAAATAGACCAACGACAGTCACGGAGCATGAGTGGTATGCTGCCAGCGGCCAGGCGGAGGCGATTGAGGTGAGCGACGAGCGGCCGCAGAAACCAAACAGACATGAGCTCGTCGAGGTCAGCATTGTCAATATCAAGCCCAGTCTACACGCTGTTCGGCTGAGTCACGACTTCCTTTCCTGCTGAGGGACACTGCACAGATCTCGGCCAACTACAAAAGTAACTCAAGACGGACGTCACCAGATCGAAGGGACCCACGCTACCACAAGCACTAAATCAAAACACTGCCTGCCAGTGGGAGGCGGTTATACGATCTCGAGTATCCCCTCTCATACCGCTTCTCCTTGCAAAGTTCTACTCCACGGCCAGCAGATCCTAGCGTGGCCTAGACGCTTGACAGACCTCGTTCAGACCATAGCAACATGGCAGGTATTAACAGGGGTCGTGTTCAGCTTGTCCCGGCGTCTGAGCTGGGGAGCGATGATATAGTAGTATTGTGTCTTTCCAAAGGTGTTTGACCTGATTTCATGCTGACTTGCGACTTTTCCTCACAGTGTGGTGGACCCTTCAGGAAGGGAGAAGAATTTGGTGCGATCTCTATGGAATACTCAGTAAGTCACTAAGTAATACTAAGGTAACTAGGGTGCGATGTAACCATTGCTTATGTAAGCTGTAAATACCTTATCTAGAATATTTCCAACAATCTCTTCTCCATAGTCAGACTCGTCAAGAGTACATACAATCACCTGGGTCACACTCACGTACTATGATTGAGCCTTTACACCCTTATAGTTTTTAGGGGGAATTGCAAGGAATCGTCTTGTCAAGGCCGACGTAAACCTTGTACCCATCACACCGAAAGTACAGGCAACCAGATATGAACTCTCTAAAGAAGCAAAGACTACTTTGGGGGTTGTGACTCAGGAACATATTGTGTTTGTAGACACGCCTTCCTTCCACACCAGGCAAGACAATGGAGCGGCAGAGAAGGAAATAAAGGATTGGTTGAAAAGGCCAATGTATGATTTTCTTGGCTTGCTCGACGTTACGAAACCGACTACTATCTGTTCAGGTTCAAGCCTACTCTTGCCGGGACCATTTATATGCATAGAGAGAAAGTGTGTGTGGGTGCAAGTGGAGATGAAACGAACCCGTCATTGTACTTATAGTCGTGCGCGTTCCCACACGCATATCCATATCGCCATTAACCGGCTACCGAAGACGGCGGAGGGGGCGCAGTGCCAACGACCACAGCCCTCGGCCTCGACTGCGGTGGCAAGGCACCGCACAGCTCGCGACCAGAGCTGGACGAAACGAGAAGGAGAGCCCGCTTCTCCCGCTTATGCGGACCTCCCTACGGACAGGGGGTTCGCCTACCGCGACGCATTTACGACACCGTGGGGTGCTCTTGACGTCCCAGAAGCGGCCCTCCCTCGGATTGTCTTTGGTACAACCTCACTTGAACAATGGCTCTGGCGTATACTCCAAAGCGGGAACCAGTGAAGAGAACTTTCTGGTCTGGTTTAGTTCACTCGTGCCTTGTTTCCCCAAAAGAGGTTCATTGTTTGCTGTCACGTCAACTTCATTGCAAGGTGCTGCACGATACGTGACTTGCGAGACAGGCTCGATGCCGTACGGTCATTGTCACACACGCGTTCTCCATTGGATCACGATGGTCTCAGGCTAGCCCAGGCTGTCAGCTGCTTGCTTCTGCGAGGAACCAACATCTGCTTGTCTAGATGACCTTGACATTCCCGCTCGTCGTGAATGTTATTGACAACTCATCTCCGCCTTGAATGGCGCGTCTACTTTTCCGCCGTCGCTGGAATTCTGACGCGCACAGCTTCTCCACCCACCTTGAAGAAACATGGTGTCAGCCTAAGCTCCAAAGGTTATGTGGACCACGCCACAACGAGCAGGAGATGGACAGCTTACCAAACCAATGAGAGAGTCCCGCAATCCCACTAATAGGTTGCTATGATCAGTGGCACCCCCGTCTCATTCTTACATGTCTCGTTACTGAACCCCTCCTCTAGGGTCTCGTCTACAGGGCGAACAAAATGTGGCACATCGGTGAGTATAACTTTGCACACCGCCGACGTGCTGTTTCCCATCTGAACCTAACTTGGGCTGTGCAATCTTAATCTTTCGTTGATACGGTGTGTCCGTTGAATACGCATCTCCTGCACGGCACAACCTCAGACTGGGAGGCTGGTAATGAGACACAGTGACTGCCAAGTGATTTTAACGTATACGCTAGAAGAGAACCATCGAGCAGAGATGAAGGAAGGAGCACTGGTCGCCGTCTTGTCTCGTGACGATCAATAACTGGATGGCTCTTCCCCTCAAGACACAACCATTCGCCACATAGCCGGCGAAGGTCCCTGGCGGAAATGGAGGTCACTTGCCTGAGGGACTAGCTGATTTTCATACCAATTCCCGGGCAGATCTCAGGCTCTGGAATATGTTGTTGGCTTAGGAGACGAGGCTTGCAGTCGATAGAACTGAAAGACCTGGTCTTGGTATGCCACAAGCTTCGATTTGATGATCGGGAAGCACCCTTCACATCTTCCCGGCAGATACTTGACCATGACTGATTGACGACCCTGGTCTTGGACACATTCATTTTACTTTGGTGCCTTACTGAAGCTCCGGTGGTGTTTCCGCCACCCGGTGCTACATATTTGCTGTCACAACTAGAGCCCGTCCTCTCTGTTGGCTTTATAAAAAGAAATCCGAAAAGGAAAACAATGAAGAGTCTTTGTGGTGTGATATCCCCTCTGAGTAGACGGCATCGCTAGTGGTTCCATTATTCGCCGCGTTCACATGCATACAGTTCTCTCGCCTCCTCGGGGTGTTTATATCTGGACGCCGTAGATACGTGTCCACACAGGTCGCCGTCGTCGCACCCACATATCTTTGGCTGACCCGTCATCGTCGGCGCATTTACCGCCATGCTGGGCCTCACCGGGGCTCTCTTATCGACTCACAACACTTTCCTAATCCATGTAACAATGCAATTAGATATTCCACTAAATAAATAATTATCCAAATATGGAACATGGTTTAAAACGTCTGGATGTCGCGAGAGTGGTCATCGCTGACACTCTCTGCATCCAGGATGAACATCCCCTCAAACACAAGGTCTGAGGTGACTGTCATATAAGCAGTTGATGTTCGGTACTTGGACATCAATTGTTTGTATGTCCAAGTTACCTCGCATGCGATGACAAAAAGGATCTGTGCAGTGATCAGATAGGTCATGCCATGGATCAGCCACGAACGACTCACCGCCACGAACGCATGCACATGCCGCATTGCAGGATGGAGTCCAAGGCACAATGGCCGAAGGACACAAGCAAGGTGGAGGAATCCGATTGAAAGAAAAGACGGGGGGAGGATGTCGGATTTCCGGAGTCAGGACCGGAATAGGCGGAGGGGAGGTGCCATTGGTGACGACGACCCGACTCATCTCCTCACGTGCGCGACGTCTTGTCTCGCTAGAATGCTAGCCAAATGCGTCTGATCAGAATCTAGGTTGGAACATGCATACAGCTAAAAATCACGAACGATGACGTCTGCTTTAAGGTCCTTGAGGGACCTGCATATCCTCTCGATTTCCATCGATGTCCCAGCGAGGAGTTCCGTGCAATTTCTTCGCAGCGTGGTCGCACCATGTGCATGGGGTCGCACACAGTTTGTACGGTCTCTTAATCTGATCGACCATAGGATTAGAACTGGTTCGCAACTATGCGATCACTACAAACTCACTCTTTGAGGCGGCGCTGCATCACATGAAGGAATTCATGCCCGACCAGGCCATCTTCTATGGCCGTATTGAAGACGTCGGTCGTCTCGTGTAAGAGGGCCTCTAGGACCCTGATCTTGTTGCTAGGGAGTTCTGGTCGACATATGGCGATGAGGACTCCAAGCAACGAGATCGTTCCAACGAGGAAACCAAGGATATTAGCGCAAAAGGATACCAGGGTGGACATCGACGGCAGTGAAGGGAGTTGGAATTGACTGCCTGCCGACAGCTGAACGCTAAGCTTTTATCCGTGCATGGAATGAATTGCTGTGGTGAACATGCAGATTCCTTGCAGTCGTCTGCCCACATGACGGACCCAATGCCGACTTTGCATTCCACTAGAGCATATGTGTATATGAGGGCGCATGCATGGGGTTGGTGCTGGAGTGACCTCATTTGCTATGCTGTGTTTGGCCAAGTAGCGGTGCGGTGTCCATGTCATACTCTTTATTACACCGTCCCTGCTGACATCCAGAGAGGCAACCATCGTGGAGATTCAAAGCTGATCCCATACTTGAACTCTCCGCAGAGGATAGTATATTCCACTGTGTAGGCGCTTTCTCGCGTCCATTCATCATGACTCAGCTGGCAGGCATCAGAAAGGGGCAGTGTTAGACACGACGGAAGCACGAGAAGATGGCCAGCACGTATTTATCAAAAGAGGATTAACTCGAGGGCTCACCACGAGGAGTTCAACAATGTGCCAAGAATATCTTGATGGATCAAAAACTCTAGCAAAGACGGTTAGCACCTTGGTCGCAAGCGCTCACAGGTCGACATCAAATACTATTTCATCGATCTCGGCGTATCGACAAATTTCCCTGAACAGAGCAAATGTGTCGTTACCGTGGTCGAACAGGTCTAAGCCCACGACGCTCGAGGGGTACGAGTTGACGAGTTGGTATTCCATTTGCTCAGAGACTCAGTGAGTGGACGCACTGTCCAGCATGTCGATGGTGTGCACGGCTTGTCCGAGAGCTTACCCTTTTGGTGGGCCCCTGAACCGAATGTTGGCTTGCCCAGATGTGTTGGGGGGGAAGACCATACGTCTCATGACCCTCGAGATACTCGAATACCTGAGACATGGTAAACGTGCCCGTGCCCCTCTCTAGAGCACCGTGTTCAGGTTTCCGGAGTATGGGCTCGTCCGGAAACAGATATTCCAGGAACTGTTTTTATTCGACTCCCAGTGCGTTGTACCGTCATCGTATAGTCCACACACATGTCTCCTTCCCCAGTTTCGAGCCTAAAGTTCCACCCGCGAGCGGCCGAGACATCCGGTCCATGGGTTCATCGTCTCATTAGGACATTCAATTCGAGGCACTTGGGGCGCCTTTACATTAAGAATGCATAGGTTGTATGATGATTGGGAAATCCAATCTGTACAGCTAGCTTAATGTTGGTTTCAAGTTCCTATCATACTTGCTCGCTAGCCATCATCATGTCATTGTACACTCTTTGTTCTGCACTATTTCCTGAGAAACGCCGACGCCACTCTCTCTTCCTTGGTTCCTCCTAGAAATGTGTGGGAGCGACCGAAGGGTGGGTTAAATATTCGGTGAGAAGCCGAGCATACTGAAAGTGCAAGGTCGTCCTCAGCCGAAACGGTCTGAGCAGATCATTACAACCAATATATACACTTTCTCAACCATTGAAGGTTGGTCGTACAGACAAAAAGTCGAGCCAAAAATCAGGATCACAGGAGAGGGTGCCATCATGAGTCGTCTTTCAAAGTCCCTCAGTCTGGACAGTGATTCCGCCGTCCCGACTTTCCATCACATGGGATGATGCCTCACAGTCATCATAAAATAGAATCTCATCATCCCCCCCTTGGTCCGTGGCGTTGTTTGGCAGGAGACCGAGAGATGTCAACATCACTTCGTCCTTCTCGGAGCCTTTCACTCAGATCGGGCCGCCAAAGCGGGCGATTTCCCAGTAGCGACCGACTTCTCTTGAACTATCCAGTTCAGCGCGTGAGGCATGCCCGTGTCCACAAAAAAGAAGTGAGCGACATACTATTTCGGCAATCCATCGAGCTGTGCGGGCATCGTTCAGCATTATGTATCGGAAACGTAACGTATGCAAGGGAGAAGAAGAAGAAAACGAACCAGCTTGCCACCATACTTGACCGCCTCCATGTTCAGCCACCCGATGAGATGCGCTATACCACGATCGTCAAGTCTCCTGTCAGGGCAGAACCGAACCAGACTTGCCTGTAGCACGTTTCGGACTAAAAAACCTGCCATATCCACCCCGTTCCTGCGTAGTCTATGTGTGCAACGCGTCAATTGTGTTAGTGTCTGGAAGCTTTTCCATGTTGCTAAGTCCAGAATTTGGCCAGCACGGCTGTCGTGTATTCAGGAAAGACAAACGAAGGCATGGCTAGAGGGACTGATGTCTCTGGATGAGCAAAAGGTGCAACTATGAGGCAGAGAAACTAGACCACGAACAGCCAATAAATGCAAGAGTGGGGTCTCGGATGTAAAATTGGTCGAGGTACAGGTCTCGAATGTGAGTGCCATCCAAGACAAGGAAAGTCGACACAGTCGGAGCAGAGCATGCGTGAGGCACATACGATACACTGTCATAGTATTGTGGCAAGAATGGGAACAAGAATCGATAACCGGTCGCCGGTATCACGCTATCGATTCCCGATAGGATCTAGATATGGGGCGATCCATAAAGACACATTCAAAAGAATGAGAGGAAACTTACAGTGCCGTTTTTGAGTTCGACGAGGCCGGATTGGATGTGTTGAAACTGATCCCCGTCTCGAACCTATTCAGTTGTACTTGGATACCTTTGCAAGCACATTCCCGCAAGACTTCGTGTCTTTCCCCAAGAAAATACATACCGTCCTCTGCTACGACACAGCCTTGAGCCAGATCTCTGGCAACAGGATCCGAGCTCACAGGGGGGGATTTCTGAAGCAGCTGCGTATGCTTCGCCCAAGCCTGAACGGGAAGGTAGAATGGGTTACTTCCCTCCATCCCGACCTTTTGCAATGGCGTGATCCTGACACGGCTTGGCAAGCCGTGGTGGCACTTTTCTCTCTCGCAGAACCTCCTGTAACAATGCACTCCCCGTATCGAGTGTAAGAATAAGAACAAGATACACAAAGGCGTGCGACTATCGAGGGATCTAGCTCAGTCGTGCGCGGGCAACGAACTAGTGTGTATTTACCTATCGAGGGATCTAGCTATGTCGCTAATTAGCTGAGTGGGTATACATGCGTGCTAAGTAACTCACCTCAGTCGTGCGCGGGCAACGAACTGAGGTGACTCGTACGAGGACGACGGTTTATATTCTACTGGCTATGTAGTTAGGCACTAGGACATAGCAGGATCGTTTGCTAATGTACGGGATGTGTGGCGGTCGCCAGCTTAGCTTTGGGTCTAGTCATATGGACACAATTCAGTATGGTACGCGAGGACGGAAGATGTACCCGAGCGGAGCCCTCGCCGGCTCATCTGTTAGGCCGGTGACGACGAGGCTGCGGGCGCGCTTGCTGATCTCAACATCGAGATCAGACTACACCCCACCCCGGAGCTTCCCAGATTCTTTAGCAAGTAGACACTAGCACGGTCCTCGACACGAAAGCCATTACAATTCTAGCAACATGGGGTCGATGGATTGGGTCAAGGGATCTCCAATTCCCACATTCCAGCTGCATAGCGATGATATAGTAATATTGTGTGTTCTTCAGAAAGTTTTCAGGCGACTAATTCTCTATTCACTCACAATCTGCATCCAGTGTGGTGGGTCCTACGGGAAGTGGGAAGACTGTGGTATGACTTTCTTCTTCATACTACGCTTGAACCTTTGATGTCATTGCAGTTTGTAAAAGAAGTTACGAACCACGATCTTTTCAAATCTGCTACCGGCCTTAAGCCCTTCAATGGGTCAAAGGTACAGGCAATCAGATGTGAGCTCACCGAAAGAAGCAAGACTGTTTTGGGGATCACGGCACAGAAGAATATTGTCTTTGTAGATACACCTTCCTCCCACACCGGCCCAGACAAAAGTGTGGCAGAGAGGGAAGTGAAGACTTGGTTGATCAAATCAAAGTACTGTATGGTTTCCTTGACATACTCAATATAATGAAACTGACCGACCGACTGACTTACTGACTGACTGTTCAGATGCAACTCTACTCTTGTTGGGACCATCTACATGCATAGAGTTGAAACCAACCCTGTTTTCGAGCCTGTTCAACTGCACTTGGATACCTTCGCAAGCACCTTTCCACAGGATTTCACACCTTTCCCTAAGAGAGTACATGCTGTCCTCAGATTCGAGAGTGATGACAAGATCCGAGCTCACAGGGCAATGTTTCAGGTGCAGCTACATACACTTCGTCCAAGTCTGAATGGGACTCAGAGGGTGGAATGGGATACGTCCATCTATCCACTCCTTTTCAGACGAGGTGATCCTGAAATGGCTTGGCAAGCTGTAGTAGCGCTTTTCGCTCATGGAAGTCAAACACCTGAAGAACCCCTACAGGTGGCCGAAGAATCTCCTGCTATAGGGCACCCTACGCTACAGAGTGATACAGGACAACAACCCCTGATAGATAAAAAGTACTCCGAGACAGATCAAGGACCTTCTCAGGCTTATACTGTACAGGCAGTTAACCCACAACCTAATGGATTACAATCCAATCCTCCGGGGCAGGCGACTGACATCCGAGGTAGCCCTAACGACGACGCATTGCTCGAGGTATGAGTTAGCTGGGATCCCTTCCATGGACACTGCGCTAACAGTGGTAATAGACTGAATTGCTACCGAGTACATCTACCAGATCATTTGACTACGACGAGGTGGGTGGTGAGAGGGCTTTTTCTGCCTCGTATTGACCATACGTTGCAGCCTCCATCCCCAGCATCACACGAAAGTTCTGTTGACCCGGGTTCCTTACCGCCAGAATCTTCCCGGATAGAACCACATATCTCTCCCGTTCACCCAATTATCCCGTCTACTGAGGTAACTAAGCCAAAGCTCGACCCCGACAACGCCGAGCTATGTGAAGGAAAGCAACACCGAATTCGGGGCTTGTTGAGACCAATGAAGCAGGGCAACTACAGCCCGACACTTCGTCAAGCCTCCTCCAAGGAGCCCTCCCGAATCGGTATGCCACAGGTCAAAACATCACCTTCAAAAGGGAGACCTTGGTTGATGGCTGCTGCTCAAAAGGAAAAGGTGAGTATATCCCCTTTTCTGTCGGTTGGGAACGGATGTCTGACTACTTGGTTCAGCGCGTGGTTTCAAGGGCTATTAAACCACAGGCTCGTTCAGGCGTCACACCGCTGGCTAATGTCATGACCTATTTTGACTCACAGAAGAAAGCAGCCCCACACACCGCTGGTTCGACTCAACCACATAAGTCTACGCCACGGCCAGAACCTGGAACAGCCAGTGCTCCCGGCGGCACTCGAACTGAGCCTTCGGGCACGCGGAACAACGTTGAGGTGGGGGGGAGGTACATCTCGTGCTCTTGGCAGCTGAAACCTAAATTGATTCGTAGCAGAGACCCACTGACAGAGGACCACGATTATACAAGATCAATGTTTCTTGCTCGATCTCAGTACCTTCATGGACTTGTTGTGGCCGCATGAACCATAGTGATGAGATGCGTTAACCGAGTCACGTCAAATTCGGACGACGATTCTGTATCTACTATATGCACATGTGTTATCCGTTATCAGCTCGCTCTGATGGCACGTTCTACATATCTTGAAGTCTTGAAGTTAGCCACTACCAATCTCCATGCATATCAACAGTCATATATCATATTAGGTCAGCTA
Organism: Tylopilus cervinicoccineus; assembly: GCA_038094635.1. Classification (NCBI taxonomy): domain Eukaryota; kingdom Fungi; phylum Basidiomycota; class Agaricomycetes; order Boletales; family Boletaceae; genus Tylopilus; species Tylopilus cervinicoccineus. Next base: position 30,435 of record JBBPUK010000160.1, read on the forward strand.
AATAACTACCAAAGACTAGCACAGTTCGTCAGCGGTATGGTCAAAGTTGAAACCGTGGTATCCAATTCCGAATCCCATCCATCGACATGTCAACGACACAATCGTAAGAGACACCCGTCAGTTTACCGAACCCTGCTCAAGGTCACTCTGCGACCCTGTGGGTAGCAGGTTCTTCTCTGGAGAGGCATCCGGGTCGTCCCCGTCGTCATTCTTGGAGAACAGCCGGATGACCTTCACGCCCATGACCACGAACGACACAATGATGAAACATTCGACGCTGAGAGTCGCGACAGTTGCACGTTCTTTCGGGCCAAAGATCTGCACCGCGAGTGCTGCAAAGAAAAGTGCAATCCTGGAACGAATGTGAGCAAAACATGGCGGCAGGGTTCGCAATAAGTTGAGACGACGTACGACCAGATGAGGGAGGCAATCGGGAGGCTGTGCGTGATGGCAAGGCACGCCATGCCTGTTTTCGTTTGACTCAGCATCCACATGGCTTCGAGCTGTCCATGGTCATGAGCCAATGCCAACATCCAGGATGTGTCCTCAGCAGGGCAGACGTACCGCATTCCGAGCGATCAGTAATCGTGGGTTACTGTACACGTTCAACAAGCCAAAAGAGAATACGATGGATGCGACTGTCGACACTATCGAGCAATAGATGATGATTTGAATTGGGCCTGCAGCAGCGCCTGGGGTGACGACACCGGGGACAGCGAGGAAGCTAAAATTGACTGCAAGCATCACCGTGGACTGCGGCCCATGAGTTACCTGGTAACGCAAGCCAAGCGAGACTCACAAAGATGGTATACCGGCCCAACTCGGCCGTAAGTCTACTGATGAAATCCTTCCAACGGGGCTGGATAATAATTCCATCAACCCAGACGCGTTGCAAACGAACAGCATGCTCGTTCGGCGATCCAAAAAGAAACCAGTTCACAGCTTTGAATACAGTGCGACGATTCCAGCTTTGTTGCCCAAACAAAGGGGTGTCTGCATTTAAACGTGCATACGTCTGACCATAAAAGTTCAGAAACTGGTTTTCGGCTGGTGTTTTCATTTAGGAAAAGCGACCGTTCAGACATATTGAATAACACTCACTAAAGTACGCCATGAGGCGTGCTTCGTGTCATGTCAGCATCATTTCATGAAAAAACGAAGCATGATCACACCAATGGCCCAAATACTGTACGAGTCCGAAATGTCCTCGTCACCTCCACTGAAATCAGCATAGTCCAAAAGGGACAGGAGACGAGATGTACCTTTGACTGAATCGAGAAGATCCAGCATCGCAACAAGTTCATCTTGTCCAAATGGGCTCGACGAGGAGTCAGCAGTTAGAACGTCTGGAAATTCATCAAAAATGGTTTGAGTATTGCACAAAGGGATGTACCAGTCTTGGCGTAATTGAGCATCCCTCTGAGGTCTGCAAAAGCTTTTTTTGGGAGGGTATGATTGTGTGGATAGTATTCCCAATGCGTCCTGGGTTCCACGTCATATACGATGTGCTGAGCTAGGATCAGCGCCAGGGCAGGATGCATCAGGTACGACGTACCTGAAAGATTTGTAGATACCTACCAATAGTATGCCTCGATCATGTACTCTAGGTGGCTATTAGTGAAGGATACTAATCATGCATAGTACATACTGATATGGTTATATCCACTGATCCCTTGCAAATCTATATTGAGATCCCTCACTCCGACGGTATCAACCCAGAAGAGGAGACGGTGCGTGTGGTCGACAAAGTAATAGTGCCAATGGTGACTGTCATCTACATTGAGGACGATTTCTGTGTGCTCATCCAGGGTAACATCTTCTGTCTGCATCGCCTTCTCGACCAGGTTCGCAGCGTAAAAGCGAATTTCTTCTTCGTTTTTGGGGTCACAGATATTGCTCTCTGTGAATATACCCTTGGAAATAGTACACAACAGGGTTGTGTTCACATGAAGAAGAAACGTACCAGTCCTTCGTGGTAAAACAGAACAACACCTTCAGGATGAACATGCCGTCTCCAACCATCTGGAGGTTTTGGCAGTCTATGTTGAAAAAAAAAACGGTTGAAGGAAAGATTGATATTGCAAGGAAGCGAACTCACGACGACAAAAGCGTCCTTTGACCAGCTGGGAGGTCAAACTGAGGGTCGGTGACCTGACTAGGGGCTAGCATGAACGGAGGGTGAGAAAAAAGCTTGTATACGTGTCCTTACCTGATTATCCGGGGCTTGTAGCGCTGTGAACCTCCTTCTGGAGTCGCAGGGATTGGGTCAGAAATCGCACTGCAGGCCCGTGGTTTCGATAGTTCGTCCTGCCAGCGAGTGGTAATCCGCACGGGTGGCGGCGTTATGAGAGTCCCGTTGTCCTCTTGAACTTGCTCCACGTTTGCATGTTGCGAATGTTCTGTCGCTGGCATGGGGTTGGTAGTGCGCACCACGGGGGCATCGTTCGCATGCAGCTGGATCCGAGGCTGGACTCTGCGACGTGCGAACGACGAAATTGACCTCCAGAGCAAAGCAGACCAACGGTAGAGCGCGAATAATATGCGGCCAGTAGACAGGCGGAGGCGAGTGAGGTGAGCGACGAGTGACAGCAGAGATCGAAATAGACGCGAGCTCGGGGGTGTCATCAAGCCAATGGCAATTATGCGGGCCCACTGCAGGTGGGGCTGGTATCACAGGTGGGGGCGGTTGTCAAGTTGTTCACCTTGAGGCTTCTCAGCGTCACGGTTGTCCCTTGCAGGACTCGTCAACCACAAGGCAACAGCCGCTCATCCATGACTACTACTTGGGACTTTGTAGAATGTTTACATACTGTAATAGCCACGGTAATGGCACTATGTGAGCTCGATCACGGACGAGGCGGGGCCAGACTCCAGTCTGTAAGAATTTTCATCGTGGACGTGGACTCGTAGTCAACGCAGGCGCCTAAAATGTGAGCGCCTTGTGAAATAGAGGACACGTATTTGTGATGCTGCGTCCCACGAGCAAATCAAGCCAACTTCCTCGACGCGTCGAAATCTAAGGGCGCAGACCATTGGTGAGGGTGTCGTCGACAATGTCTGGTGTGTAACAGTCGTCAGAAGTGATTGCACAGTGTTGACAAGTCAGTCAGACAAGAGAAAAAGACTGCTTCTCGAAAGTGGTTCTAGGACGATATGTGCAGTCGCATTCCACCCGGACGGGATACATTTCTTTGATGGGACGGAGGATGGCATCCGACGATGGCAGATCGCGGATGGTCGAGAGGTAGGTAAGCAAACGGGAATGGATATGAATGCGATTTCTGTGTCGAGGGATCACAAGTGGGTGGTGTGCGGGACTTTTAAGGGGGCAAGTGTATGGGATGCGGAGCTGCAGGAGAAGACCGTCGAGGTAGAGGGCGAAGGGTTTGTGTGGGCAGTCGATGTGTCGCCTGACTCGACCAGGTTTGCAACTGGGAGTAACAACAGGGCGAGCATCTGGAGCATCACTACGGGGAAGAGACTCGTCGCCCCACTCGAACACGTCGGTGCTGTCATTGGAATCAAGTTCTCGCCGGATGGCCAACGTATTGCTACTTTCTTCCGCGGCGACGACTCCAACATCCGCATCTTCGATAGCCACACTGGCAACCAGCTCACCGTTATTAGGAACTTAATTTTCCTTTCGTCTCCAACGACTCCCATTTTCTGGTCCGAAGATGGTCAGTGGCTCTTCGCCACGTCTAGATATAATCGAATCAAGTGTTTCAATTCATCCACCGGATCTCAACTCACCGAATGGAAAATTCATGAGAACGACAATGACCGCCGCAGGTCTATCGCTCTCTCTCCAAATAATAGATTCATTGCTGCCTCCGGTGGTCATAGCGTCTCCTTCTGGGACGCTTCTGCTCATATACAACTAGGCATTATCGAGGACACACACAGAATATTATCTATTGCCTTGTCTCCCAACGGTCGTCATCTCGCAATTGGTGGCTTGGATGACTCGAGTACGATCAAAATATGGGACCTCAGCGGGATTCTTCCAGAGTCCTGCCTCCGCATGAATGTAGGTATCACATTTCCAAAGTCGAGGTTAACGCTCATTCACCAATCCTTATTTATTTGCGCGTGTGCATGCCTTTTTTTCAACTGGAATGCAGGATGTAAGTAGTCCCCACTCTGCCAATGATCCGTCCATGATTGGCCCTCGTTATCATCAGACACAAAACGTGAGCACTCACGTCTCGGCAGTGCATGTTTCTCGAGTGCTGATATGCACACGGAATCAAGGCATCACCCGAGTTGGACAAGCCGCGAGATCAGTCCGACCCTCAGAACGAAGGGCAATCGCTGAATCAAGACAAAAAACAGATCTCTCCCGAGGTAAGATCACAAGACGATGCTATAGCAGAAATCGCGAGTTGATCCTACTCATATATAGCCAGCTGACCGGCAGCCCGATGGATCGCCATCTCTGGGGGTAGGAATTAGTATACCTCCTCGGAAACTGCTGATTGTGCTGGCAGGCCGAATTGCTACCGAGCATATCCGCCCCATTGTTTAACTACGATGAGGTAGGCAGAGAGAAGGTTTTTCTATCATACTAACTATATGTTTCAGCCTCCATCTCCCATATCGCGTGGAAATCCTGTCAAGACCGGTCCGTTACCACTGGAACCGTACGAGGCTCAACCACATACCACTCCCGATTTACTGGTAATCCAGTCTGCTGAGGCGTCTGGGACAAGACCAGATGCTGATGATGCTGAGTTACGCGAGGGAAGTCGACACTGGACTCGGGGCTTGTTCAGAACGATAACGAACCAGGGTGGTCACAATTGGACATCTCGTCGGACATCCTCCAAGCAGTCCCCTCAGACCGGTACTCCACACCGACGAGCAAGACCTCCTAAAGTGTGTTCAACAATGGCAGCTGCTCAGAAGGATCATGTGAGTCTGCCCATTTTTTCTTTGACGGAACACATCTCTGACTACCTTTGTCCAGAGAGTGGTTTCAAGGGCAATCAGACGACAGGCTGATTCGGGTGTCAATCCATTGGCCAATGTCATGGCTTATTTCGTCCCTCGGAAGAAAGCAGTCCCGGAACCTGTTGTGTCCACTGAACTGCCCATGACCACTCCTCAGCCAGGAGCTGGGATGATCAATCCCCCCGGCGGCGCGCAAAGCAAGACCTCAGGTGCACAGAACAACGTTAAGGCGAGGAGGATACGTTTTGTACTCGGAAGCTTGAAGCTCACATTGGTTCTTGTAGCAAATACCTGGGGAGTCATTATTCTACAATGTTAATGTTTCCTTTTCCTTTTTGATCCCGAAACCTTCGTGGTTTTGTTGTGGTCGCGTAGTCCATGGGGATGAAGCTCATTAACCCAGTCACTTCAAGTCAATCGACTGTCGTATATTGTATTAGCACTGTCGGGCATTGGAGAAAGTCTGTCTGTGGTAGAGTAATCATGAAAAGAGGGCATTGGTTTGGCGAGCGTTGTTCGAGGTTCCGCCGCTACCCCGTCGAAAGTGGCTGCAGCGTTGGGGTCAGAGAATGTGCGGTGGCCATACAGCACAAGGGAGGCGACCGTTGGAGCGCGAATTGCGAAATGAAAGGGGTGCCTAGGACTTTGTTGGAGTGCGCCGTAGCATCGCACGTTAGCCTCGGCCCAATAGGACCGAACACACAAGCTACGTTCGACCTCGACCCAAGTGATGACGCAGTCCAGTAACTAATCAATAGGTTTACAATAGCTACTGAGTAAAACAGTATATAGGATAGCATGTACCATAGGGGACGCTAGTTGATAACTGTCTGATCTGGTCATCCCAATCTCACCATCTTACCGCTCTGACACAGACCCATAGATTTCGTCCTACGTCACGAAACCGTCAGATATAGAGCTTAACTGTCCCATCACCCGTGTTGGAGACGGCCGCCTCACCACTGCAGCTTGAACCCCAAGCTGATCAAATTTGCTCTTGTAGCTCTTTCGCGACTTGGTCGCATTGTTCGTCACGAACAGGAGACGTTTGCCTGCAGAGTTCAATATGTACATCCGGTCACGACACAGTATACCGATGGTACTTGCCTCGTTTCCGCAAGGTATCGAGCACTTCCACAACACCCTCGATGGGACGATCTCCATGCCATAGCACCCCATTGCAGTCGAACATCCACGTGTCGTACTTGTCTAGCAAGAATTCGCAGTCCGCCTTGCAAGACATAAATGTCGCCATGGGAGGTATACAAGACGAGCCAGGGAATATACTATACCGATGGGACCAGGAGATCGAACGGCGGGAAAAGTGAAACGCCAGGAAAGACGGAACACTACGCTTTCCATATCGGAACCACCCGTCGAGCCAACCTTGATACCTGGTATACACTAACTACAAAGCTTCATCCCGCACACATGCGGCACACACTCACACACACTCCCCAGCTCTAGGTTGGTCTCCAGATTCCACAACGGCCTCAAAGCCAGGCGACTCTCCATAATTACAGCACATCGACCGTCATATCAGGTCTCCGTGCTGCATCAACTGCGGCGGGTGCTAGCCTTATCATTGGTTCTGGTAGCTCACTCGTCAGAGGAGGAGAACTCGGCTCGTGGTCCACATGCCCCGTCATGGGGCCTTATCGGTTATCTCGTCATACTCACACTGGGAGAAATAGACACTTATTCAGCACAGGAAAGGTTTCGCTGGCATGCTAGCTGCCATGTCGACCCTGCATTATCTTGCGCCGGAGACGTGTACCTCTCCAGGGTATGTCGTCTTGACGCAGCGATCAACGTCAATTGTGCCGACGTGGTTGTTCGGTATGGGTCGCTTTCTGTTCCCATGGACGTCTGGACGAGTAAGTCTTTAGAGTTGTGATTCTCCCCAGTCGACGCCGCCCCGACCGATAATTGTCTCGCAGAGCGGTTTACATCACTTTTAGTGCAATATAAACTCACTGTATCTACCAAGATGTAACTTTACTCATTCGTGAGTCCTTCCTACTGTCATGGAATCTGTGTCGCCAGAGAGTTTGATCTCTTATTCTGCAGTACATCTCAGGGTCATTGCCCTTGTGAGACCGATCATCATGGGATTCATCAGTGACCTTGGCAAAACACACACAGCATGCTCGTGTGGAGTTCCGGCACTGGAACCCTTCATATACACGCCTGGGTTGGGTTGCTACCTCATCAATTTGGTTCTTAGCAAGCAATTCTCCCAATTTCACTGCCTCTGGTCCACTCGTGGGCCCTTGGATTGCGGCAGTGTGTCTAGACTGCCACTGACGAGACACAAACAAGGATAGTCGCCGAAAACGGAGGACTGGCAGTGGAACTCGAGCCAGAGGGGTGTTGGGCAACGGGTGGAGGACGTGGGCGTGCAAGCTGAAGCCGTTACTCGAGACGCCATGGGTGAAGGACGGGTTGTGGGACGGGATATTGCCATTTCGGTGGTGAGATAGAGAGCTGGGGGATTGTGAGAGGCAGGAGCCGTGGGAGGGTGTTGGGGTGGGATGGGTCGGAGGCCTGGACGAGGCGGGTCAACTTGGGGGAGAGAGGACGAAGAAAGAAAGGGGCGTCGTAGGATGTAGAGATCGTCCACTTTCCGTTTCTTAAAGTCGCAGTCGCAGCCCCGGGAGCTGTGAAAGGAGGGTGGGGGTGTCTCCTTTAGTCTGAGATGTGTCTGGTCGGACTCACCGAAGAGACCGCGCATTTCCTCGTTTTCCTTTTGGAGGTGAGCATAAGCGAGGATCGGCTGTGGAAGAGAGGACGGACTCGCTCGATGTGGGCCTTTCGCTTTGCACAATGGCAAGCTTGGGCCTTTGCATTAGGGCTCCGCTCTGGTCGATCAGGCTATGACGAGACGGGTTCAGCGGCGGCGTGAGCCATTGAGGACATGTAATGTTATCACGTAACCTGAAGGGAGAAGACGAGGAAGGTCGGGGTGGTCAAAATGGAAACCATGGTATCCGATTCTGAATCCCATCCACCGACACGTCAACGACACAAGCGTCAGAGCCGCCCATCAGATCATCGAACACTGCTCAAGGCGACCCCATGGGGAACAGGTTCTCTTCCAGAGGGGTATCCCGTCGTCATTCTTGGAGCACAGCCGTATGACCATCACGCCCCATGACCACAAACGACACACTAACGAAATATTCGACGCCAAGGGTCGTAACAGTCACATGTTCATTCGAGCCAAAGATCTGCACTGCGAGAGCCACGAAGGAGAGTGCAATCCTGGAACGAATGTGAGCAAAGCATGGCGGCGGGGATCACAATAGGTTGAGACAATGTATGATCGGGAGGCAACCGGGAGGCCGTGCGTGATGGCAAGGCGTGTTTTGTTGAACTCAGCGTCCACACCGCTTCGAGCTGTCCATGGTCATAAGCCAACGTGAACATCCCGGATGTGGCAGACGTACCACATGCCGAACGATCAGCGGTCGTGGGTTACTGTACACGTTCAACAAGCCAAAGAGAACACGATGGGTGCGACGGTTGGCACTATCGAGCAGGTGATGATCTGAATCAGACTGCAACTGCGGCGGGGCTAGAGTGAACGGAGAGTAAGAGAAGAGCTTGTGTACGCGTCCTTACATGGTTATCCGAGGCTGGTAGCGCCGAGAACCTCCTTCCGGGGTCGCAGGGGTTGGGTTAGAAATTGAAGTGCGGGCTTGCGGTTTCGATAGGTCGCCTTGCTAGCGCGTGGTGATCCGTGCGGGTTGCGGCGTTATGAGAGCTCCGATGTCCTCTTGAACTTGCTCCACGTTTGCACATTGCGAATGTTCTGTCACTGACATGGGGTTGGTAGTGCGCACCACGGGGGTATCGTTTGCATGCAGCTGGATCCGAAGCTGGACTCTGCGACGTGCGAACGTTGAAATTAACCTCCAGAGCGAAGCAGAGCGACGATGGAGCACGAGTAATATGCGGCCAGCATACAGGTGGAGGCGACTGAGGCGAGCAGTATCACGGGTGAGGGTGGTTGTCAAGTCATTCGCCTTGAGGTTTCTCGTTGAGCGTCGTCCATTGCAAGACATGCAACTACAAGGCAACATCCATAACTACTACTTGGTACACAACTACGGTGATGGCATTGTGCGAGCTCGATCATGGACGAGGCCTTATACTCTGCCAGACTCCAGTCTGTAAGAATTTTCATGGTGGACGTAGGCGCCTAAAATGTGAGCGCCTTGTGAATTAGAGGACGCGCATTTGTGATGCTGAGTCCCACGAGCAAACCAAACCAACTTCTCTGACACGTCAAAATCTACGGGTGCAGACCACTAGTGAGGATGTCATCGACAATGTCTGGTGGGCAACAGTTGTCAGAAGTGATTGCACAGTGTTGACAAGTCAGTCAGATCAGAGAAAAAGAGTGCTTCTCGAAAGTGGTTCTAGGAACATATGGGCAGTCACGTTCCACCCGGACGGGATACATTTCTTCGATGGGTCGAGGGATGGCATTCGACGATGGCAAATCCCGGACGGTCGAGAGGTAGGTAAGCAAGGGGGAATGAACATGAACGCGATTTCTGTGTCAAGGGATCATAAGTGGGTAGTATGCGGGACTTCGAAGGGGGCAAGTGTGTGGGACGCAGAGCTGCAGGAGAAGACCGTCGAGGTGGAGAGCGAAGAGAATGTGTGGGCAGTCGATGTGTCGCCCGATTCGACCAGGTTTGCAACTGGGCATAACAACGACAGGGAAGAGACTCGTCGGCCCACTCAAACATATCGGTGCTGTCATTGGAATCAAGTTCTCGCCGGATGGCCAACGTGTTGCTACTTTCTTCTTCGGTGGCGACAACTCCAACATCCGCATCTTTGATAGCTACAATAGCAATCAGCTTACCGTTATCGAGACCTCAATTTCCGGTTGGATTCCAACGACTCCCGTTGCCTGGTCCGCGGATGGTCAGTGGCTCTTTGCTACGTCTAGAAATAATCAAATCAAGTGTTTCGATTCATCCACCGGATCTCAACTCGCCGAATGGAAAATTCATGAGAACGACGATGACAGTAACAGGTTCATAGCTCTCTCTCCAAATAATAGATTCATTGCTGCCTCCGGTGGTCGTAGCGTCTCGTTTTGGGACACTTCTACTCATCTGCAACTAGGCATTATCGAGGACGCTCACAGCATACGATCTATTGTCTTGTCTCCCAATGGTCGTCATCTCGCAACTGGTGGAAATGAACACTCGAAGGCGATCAACATATGGGATCTCAGTGGGATTCTTCCTGAGTCCTGCCTCCCTGTGAATGTATGTACCATATTTCCAGAGTCAATGTTAACACTCGTTAACCAATTCTTGTTTACTTGCACGCGTGTAATTCCTTTTTCAACTGGAACCCAGAATGTAAGTAGTCACCACTCTGTCAATGATCTCTCCGTGATTGACTCGAGTTGTCTTTAGACGCAAAATGTGAGTACGAGCTTCTTGGCGGTGTATGTTTCTCGAGTGCTGATATGCATACGGAATCAAGGCCTCACCCAAGTTGGACAAGCTGCGAGATCAGCCTGACTCTCAGAACGAAGGGCAATCGCCGAATGAAGACAAAAAACAGAATTCTCCCGAGGTGAGGTCACAAGACGATCCTATAGCTGAGTTGATCTCACTCGTATATAGCCAGCTGACCAGCAGCCCGATGGATCGCATCCTCCAGGAGAGGAGAATAACAGACAGGACGACGCCAACGCCCTGGAAGTAGGAGTTGGTATATCTCCTCCCTGGAAACTCTGTGCTGATTGTACTGATAGGACGAGTTGCCACCGAGCATGTCTGCTCCATTGTTCAACTACGACGAGGTATGCGGAGAGAATGTTTTCATTTCCTCGTACTCACAATGCAGTATGTTTCAGCCTCCATCTCCAGTATCGCGTGGAGATTCTGCCGATCCCAGTCCGTTACCGGCGGAGTCACCCCAAATTAAATCATATATCCCTGCCGGTCTGCCAATGATCTCGTCTGTTGAGGCGCCCGAGTCAAATCATGACACTGATGATTCCGAGTTGCGTGAAGGAAAGCAACGCTGGACTTGGGGCCTGTTCAGACAAATGATGAAGCCACGCAAGTACAACTGGACACCACATAGAACATCCTCCAAGGAGTCCCCTCAGACCAGTGCACTACACAGAAAAGCAACACCTAAAGTGCGCTCAACAATGGCAGCTGCTCAGAAGGAACGAGTGAGTTTGCCCGTTTTTTCGTTGATGGCACACTTCTCCGACCATCTTTGTTCAGAGAGTGGTTTCAAGGGCCATCAGACAACAGGCTCATTCGGGCGTCAGTCCGTTGGCCAATGTCATGACTTATGTCACGCCCCGGAAGAAAGCAGCCCTTGAACCTACTGTGTCGACCGAACCACCCATGGTCGCTCCTCAGCCGGAACCCAGGATGATCAATTCTCCTGGCAGCACGCAAAGCAAGCCCTCGGATGCGCAGAACAACGTTGGGGTGAGAGTGCATGTCGTGTTCTTGCCAGCTGAGGCTCACATTGATTCTTACAGCAATGGCCCGGAAGACTACCATCAGATCATATTCATATTTCGTTTTCGATCCCCAAACCATCGTGGGTATGTTGTGGTCGTAAGGGTCATCATGATGAAACACACGAACCGAGTCACGAGCTGCAGGCGACGATTCCGACGTCCGCTGTAGTCACTTCCAGAGTCCGTTAACTGGTCATTCTAACAGCACATTGTGCGTTGTCCCTGGAGGATGTTTTCTGATCATCATCAATGTCAGGAGTACCATGCACATATTGACAGTCATGTATGTTGTGTTGTTATTCTTCGTACATAGTCAAACGGACACGGACTCGTCTGGATTACATAATTCTCGGGTAGATAAGGTAGATTTCAATGTGTCTCTACCTCAGTCATGGACTCTGTCCCATACTGAGGTGAGATTGGTCCATTCACCCTTTGCACTTCATACTTACATACTGTAGTGTATTTCTACAGGTGTGCTAATATACAGTCACAGACTCTGTCCCATACTGAGTGTATTTCTACAATGTATGCATTGGGTCATCATATTGGAAACTGGCTCCTGTCAGTGGTATAATCAGTTCAGTACAAAGTATAGTATCTAATTCCAAGCCTTATCTGAATCACATTTGTAAATGCATCAATGAAATGCTCACATGAAAGGTATAGCAGCTTGCCAAGCTCAGCTCAATGTTGTGCTATGTCATATCTGTGCCAAACCACCTCTAATCACCTCTGTAACCCCCATCCCTAAGTCTTGAGCCACCTCTGGACCTTCATTCATCCTCTGCCTTACCTCCAGTACCATCTCTGGTACATTTGTATAATTGCCTCACAGAATACCTGGAATCCATATCTCCATATCAGATCTCCATAACACTGCCCTATCACACCTCTGTTTATCTTAACATCCTTTAGTTATTCCTCTGTACAGCCCTCCAGTATTTGTCATCCTTCTGTTCTCCAGTATCCTTACTCATGCTATGTCTTGAAGTTCCATTCTCCACATTACATTCCTAATACCTTAGTCACCTCTGCTTCAGACTTTCATATACAGTGGCTTAAAAAACTGTCCACATGTTTGCATATTTTCCATTAAATGCAATAATCCTCAACAACCACTAAACCTTATCAAATATAATAAGTGTATCAAATATAGTATAGACTCATGGCTTTCTACACACTCAAGAATTAAGAGATTTGAATAGGATTTGATAAAATGGCAGTCATTACAAAATGACAACTCATGTGGACAGTTTTTTGACTTTATTAAATTTACATATCTAGTACTTGGTATGGCCTCCTTTTACCTTGATAACTGCCTCAAGTCTCCTGGGCATGCTTTCTATCCACTTTTGACACTGTTCTATAGAAATCTTCCCCCACTCCACCACCACCCTTTCCTATAATTCATGAACTCCTTTAGGAGCACTTTCATAAGCTGAAAGTGATCTTTTGAGGTGACCCCAAGAGTGTTCTATTGGAGCAAGGTCTGAAGACTGTGCAGGCCAGTCCAAAAGCTTGATATCTTGCTCTTTAAACCATTTCTAGGCTCTTTTTGAAGTATGTTTTGGATCATTATCCTGTTGGAAGATAATGTCATCTTCAGGAATCCCAGATTCTTCCATGCTTTGTAGCAATCCTTCGTTCAAAATTGCCACATACTGTTCAGCATCCACTCTCCCCTCAACCTCACTCAAAGCCCCCACTCCATTCCACCCCATGCAACCCCATACCATTAGAGAACCTCCTCCAAACTTCACTGTATCTTTGACCTTTCTAGAAATTAGACCCTCTTCTTTCTTTTTCCACACATATTCTTGTCCATCTGACCCAATCCTATTAATCTTGGTTTCATCTGACCAGATAACCCTCTTCCAGTCCTCTATAGTCCAATTTTGGTACTTGAGAGCAAAGGCTAGTCTCCTCTTCTTATGACTAGCAGTTAATAAAGGCTTTTTCTTCTTCACCACAGCCTTTAATGAGGCTTCCTTGAGGGTGTTTCTCACTATCTGAGAGGAGATAGGAGTTTCAATAATGGTGTCGATGAAATGTATGGCTTGAACAGCATTTTGAGCCTTGCCAGTAATAATTTGCTTGATAATAGCTCATTTATTGGTAGGAGTAAGCTTTGAAGGGTGACCACCAAGATGTCTAGTCCTCTCTGGCTGAATCTCCTGAAGGACCTAAGATATTGTAGACTTGTCTAGGCCAGTTTGGGAGGCAATTTTCCTGGAGGAAAGGCCAAGAGAGAAGAGAGAAATAATATTATTTCTTTGAAAGGTAGAGATAGATTTCATGGTAAGAATGGTAGAATAATAATGAGATGATAGGGTTTATATATGTTGAATGACAAGCCATTACATAAATGTAACATAATAGGACCCTTTTCAAATGTATGTAATGATATTACAGCATTCTAGGGTCCAATATATACAATTACAATATAAAATCAAAAAACTGTCTGCATGAGTTGTCATTTTGTAATGACTGCCATTTTATCAAATCCTATTCAAATCTCTTAATTCTTGAGTGTGTAGAAAGCCATGAGTCTATACTACATTTGATACACTCATTATATTTGATAAGGTTTAGTGGTTGTTGAGAATTATTGCATTTAATGGAAAATATGCAAACATGTGGATAGTTTTTTGAGCCACTGTACTTAAGCCAGTCTTATTCTATTGGGACTACAGCAAGATAAGGTGAGGCATGTGATAGCAAGCTGAACAGCCAATAGTCTTGACTTACTCAGAATAATAAATAGCTACTATTTGTATATAAACTAAGTAGCTGAGAATAAATATATAGTATCTCCTATCCTCAGATTGCTTGTTAGCTCAATCCTGCATGCTCAATCTTATATTCTATCACACTGAATATCTACTGCAATTGTTTCAACTTAGCAACTTACATAAGGTTGCTTATGTTACAGGCATAAGTGCATAATGAATAACAGCTCATGAATCAGCTGCAATGGATCTCAGCAGAGCTTGCCACAAGATGGGATCTGGGCTATGGACAGCATGGAGAAAAAGGTCTTAGGTGCAGTGCACATATCTGATCCATGAGGCTGGGCATAAGGTGCAGAATGGTGGAAGAGGTGCAGTCTGGCTAAGTTCCATTATGAAGGAGGGCAATACATGATGACAAGGATATAGGGTGTTACAACCCTCAAACAACCCAAGGACTAGACCAAGGGCAGATGCATATAGGAGTCTAGTAGGTGTCTGACTGAGGACATGAAAGCCAGAGAGATCATACTAAACCACAATCCAAGGGGACTCTCTAAGCTGGGCTCATCCTAAAAGAGGGGAAACCCCCAAGAGAACAGACTAAGATTGCTCCTAGCTGTCCAGGCTTTATATACCTAGGTGTATATATATCATATGATCTAGGCTACTAATCTAGCAACTGGGTACCCTATACCCTTGTTACCACATACAGTGATTTCCCTT
>JBBPUK010000161.1:5751-33571 GCA_038094635.1 Tylopilus cervinicoccineus
CTGACGATTTTGACATGACGTTTTTCAGCTCATATGTAGAATCGACACGGACGACGACTGGTATATCCTTCACGATCATTGTGCATGATCTTTGCATGTAGCGATACCTGTTTACTGACTTTATGGACTTTTCTACGGTCACTTTAATTCTTTGCGAGCACTCTTTCTTGTTTTCTTTAGGGGGCGGCGTGGGCTGTCTGGACCTTTCTTTAAAAAACTGACGACCCACAGTGTAGCTCTATAGATCGTGTTTTGTATTCATATGCTGTGTTCCTGTGTGATGGTCCATACATCTCCGACCCACTCTGCCCCACACCTCCATTAGCAGACCATGATCTCGCGGTTTTCGCGTTCCTTCGTCGCCATCACCATCGCCCTCGTACGTATCGACCTCCTGATGCCACCTGGACTGGTGGACGTCTCATACGTGTCTTAATAGTTCCTCCTCGCCACGATCGCTTTTCTGCACCCGCCCTCGCGTGCGTATATAGACCCTTGGACAGGCGAGTTTTTCGGCGAGGGCGGGGTCGAGAAGGACGTGCGACTGCTTCCATATCCGACAGCGTGGCCTAGCAAGGCCACGACGACTGCGCCTGCGCACGACTCTGCGTCTGATTCTGGATCCAGGCCAGGGAGTGCCAGTGGGAAGGGGGTACTGGAAGGGGGGGTAATCATGTCTAAGCTGGGGAATGAAACGGCCAAGTACGTCCCGTTGTTTCAGTTTGTTTCGCGGATGGCTCAACCCGACGCTGGTGGTGGTGTTGGCGTTGTAGAGCAGAATTGGGTCGCGCGACATGGAGGTTGCTGTATGTCCCCCTTGTTTCGTTCGTCTTTCTCTCCCTGACGTGGGTCTCATATGTGGATAATGCGTGCGAGGCAGTCACACTATGACGCTGCGGTACCCAGAAGTAAGTCGTCTTGCATCTTGGGATCCAACGCCTGACGCTCATCCATCCCCCCTCCCGTGCTCCATTTTAGAATCCAACGCGAGACGAACGGGAAGCGTTGGAGGCCTACATGTACCTCACCTCCCGTCTCTATCCCTGTGGCGAATGTGCCACCGAGTTTCAGGCCTTGCTGAGAGACTATCCGCCACAGGTGTGTGCGTCGTCTGACTCGCTTGGCTGCTCATGCTCACATCTCACGTCTCGTATCTCAGACGGCGTCGCGTCTGTCGGCGAGTCTATGGTATGTCGCCGTCTTCTATGTCGCGGAGTGGTGTTGAGATGTCAATGTATGCAGGCTGTGTGCGGTGCACAACGAGGTTAACAGTCGGCTGGGGAAACCAAAGTTTGACTGTTCAAAGCTCGATGCAGAGTATGATTGTGGGTGTGGTGATGCCACAGCGATGTCGACAGCGGTACCAGACTCGCGACCGATCTCCAGTTCGGACGACGCCGGTGCGACCGAAGCGATGGATCTGGAGAGGGATATGGCAAGGGATGACTTGACGGGGGTGAGAATGATCAAGGGTGGGCGGGCATAGCGCTTGTGCATTTCTCTCTGGGTATGATCTCGATGGGTGATGCCATCTTTGTCTTGAACGTCTCAACCGAGGATTCATTCTGCCCACAGTTTGGTTGATGATTTCATGCAGATACATAAACAAGCGGTCTATGGCACCCGCCGAGTGCGTGTTGACGTCCCCAGGGGTAAGCCTTGTTTGGATAACGACATCTATTACATAGCCTTGTTCTTCGGTTGAAACGGGGAAGCGCCCTGTAGCATATATAATCGTGCTCATCTTACACGCCTCTGGCTGTTAACACCTTCCTCCCATCCTATGCGACCTTGAGGTGATCAGTACCACCTCCAGAACGGACTTGGACACATGTGCCTGGATGCAACTACAGCGTATGTAGTTCTCCCTTCTTTCCCGTCCTTTCGTCCGTCTCATTCGTACATGGGAGCAAACTCGTCCGGGACTCTGCGAGCTGCGTGCTCTCTACGCCATCGCTCGTATTACTGGTTCGCTGCTTTTCTATGATCGTCCGCGGTGCTTGGCCTTGGGCACGCAGGAACGACTGCCACTCTGTTGGGTCTATGGCATACCCTTCGCGGTCTGGATTTGGAAACGACCCGTCTTTGACGGCATGGACGTACGCCGTCACGCCACGCTCGACCTCTTTTTGCACGTCGGCGAAATGGCGAACGAATCTGAGAGAGCGGTAGGGATGAGACACAGGGTGGGTATGGTTGGACAGGGATGTACGCACTTGGCCTTGTGGCCATGCCAGGTTCCGAGCATGTCGTCCCAGACGAGGACCTGCCCGCTCGTTGCAGGACCCGCACCAATGCCGATGGTCGGAATGGTGAGCGCGCGGGTGATGTACTCGCCGAGCTGACTAGGCATGGCTTCGAGCACGATGGCAAAGGCGCCCGCGTTTTCGAGGGCCCGGGCTGCACGTACGAGGGCGTCGGCGGATGCAGCGGTGCGGCCCTGTACGCGGTAGCCGGAGAGGGCGGTGGAGCGCTGTGGGAGGAGACCGATGTGTGCCATGACAGGTATGCCAACGGTGGTGAGTGCGGTGACGTGGGGCACGAGCTCTTCACCGCCCTCGAGTTTGATGGCCTCGGCGTGGCCCTCTTGTATGATGCGCACGGCTGCGCGGATGGCGTCGGACGGGCTGGGAGCGTAGGTGCCAAAGGGCATGTCGGCGACGAGGAGGGGTGTCGTTGTGCCGCGTGCGACTGCGCGGCAGTGGTGGAGCAGTTCGTCAAGGGAGAGACGGGTCGTGGAGGGATAGCCGAGGCAGACCTGGGCGAGAGAGTCGCCGACGAGGGTGATGTCGACGGGGTGGGCGGAACACGCGCGGGCGGTGGGGAAGTCGTAGGCGGTGAGTACAGAGATGGGAATGTCCTTCGCGCGGAGGTCGGCGATGCGGGCGATGGTCGTCTTCTTGGGTGCGGACACGGCGACGCTCATCTGGCGTCGGGCAGCTGCGCGGAGGGCGATCATTGTGTCGTGCGATCCGTGGCGTGTGGTGTCATATCCTATATCCCACCGGCTATATCCGGGACCACTCCAATAGCCGGTCATCGTCACGTGCTTTATGCTATTGTCTCAGCCAACTCTCCCACGCACAGTCCACCTCTTACACTCCACCATGCCCGACACCGACGAGCACGTCAGCGAGACCGACTTTGGCGACGACGCCGACAACGACGAAAACACCCCCGTCAACGACGAGAACGTCTTCGACCCACATCCCGCCTACGCCCCCGTGCACCCCTCGTCCTCGCTGCTCGCACTCCGCACGCCCCTCTCCCACTCTCGCTCGTCCCATGACACCGCCCTCCGCGACATCACCGACCAGTTCTTCCACCCGCCCTCGCCGTCCCCCATACGCGTGTCAAAACTAAAGCGTGCCGCACCACACACCGTCGAGCCACCCCGACGCCCAAAAAAACCAAAGTCTCTTGCATACCCCGCAGACCCACCCAACTGGCTCTACTCCCGCTCCTCCTCGTCCCTCCCTCCTAGTTCTCCCTTCCCACCCTCCGACCGTGTTCACCAGACAGACCGTGCTGCCACCGCGCGCCACGAGTACGATCTAGGCACACCCTCCAAAGCCTCCGACTCGGACCCGTTCGGATTCGTCGCCGTTGAACGCGCCATCAAAGCTAAACGCCCCCCAGCACCACACAGATCCACCTCGCGCATCAGCGCCGTCAAATCTCCGCCTCGCAGCACCGTCCTGCCCACTACCTCTCCTCACCCCCGCCCCCCCGTGTTTACCTCGTTCTCGCAGCTCGGCGCGCCAGTGCCCACAAACAATGAGGACATTGAGGGATTGTACGCCGACGAGCCCGTCGCGGGGCCGTCGCATGTTCATGTGTCTGTGGCACCCCTGCTGATGATGAACAGCGACCAGCTGTTGGTAGAGACCGGCAAGACGCGTCCGCAGACGACGTTTCCAGACCCCCTGCGCACACCGCGCAAGCGCCAGCGTCGTGCGTCGCCAGCGCGTGGCGGTGGCCCATATTCGGACGAGCTAGGGTCGGACGCCCCCTCGAGTCCATCTCCTGTCAAGGTCTCGGTGGATGCGGGCACCCGTCAACGCACGCCAACTCATGTCCTCACTCCCAAACATACTCGCGCGCAGACGAGGGCTGCTGGCACGGGAAAGCAGCCTTGCACGCAGCCGTCTCGGACGAAGCGCGTCAAAACTTCGACTCAACGCATTCCAACACCCTCGTCCACGCCTCCATCTGTGCGCCCGAGCTCGAGGCAGTCCACTGCTCCTTCGACGCCCATCGCGCCAAGACGTAGTGCGCGGCAAGCTGCGGTGGGTGCGAGGGACAAGCTCAAGAGCGCGAGTACGAACACGAGGCAAGATGCAGAGGGCGGGGGTCGGATGAAATTGAGGTCGAGGAGTGTAAAGGTGATCGTGGAGATCAAGACTGCCAAGTCGACTACTCGGGCCAAGCAGCCACCGTCTAAACCTAAAACTACGGCAAAGATGCAGAAGGCCGCGACCACGACGGCTGCGAAACCAGCGCGGGGTCGGCCCAGAGGGAAGACGAGCGCAAAGGATACCAAGGGCAAGGGGAAAGCGCGTCCATTGGAGAGCGTACTGGATTTGTCAGACGATACGCGGGAGGTGTGTCTGTCTGACCGATGCTGTGATGAGACAGGTGCTGATGTTCTCGTAGAGATACGAAAAGGAGCGACGAGAGCGTTTGGAGTATTTCAAACGCTTGGAGGGGTACCAGATACAGAAGGAGAACGTATATGTTGTATGAGATGGGGATCTGTGTGTATCTTTTTCGCAACAATGTACCATCGAAACGCAGGCGTCTTGAACACACGACATCTTGCGCTGGTGAGGCATGTAAACGCGAAAGCATGCAGAGGCGGGTGTATAACTCTGAGGGCTGAAATTGAAGACACAGAGCGTGTCAAGACCATGGTCGGGCTCGAAACGGGTGCCAGATCTGTCGTGATCACCGCCTTCATGACCCAACAAAGGACCTCCCCACGATGACCACGAATACCGTCGCCCAGCGTGTCAGCCCCACTCGGACGCCTCAACAACTAGCCGCTCTGTCAGATCGCACGTGTCGCGCATTGCTCACCATCGTTCGAAACAGCTGGCACACCCAGTACGCATCCCAAGCATCCTTGCTTGCCCAATTCCGCGCCGCCGTCTCCGCACACGGTGGCCTGCAGGCCGACGATGCCACCTTGTTGGCCGACTTTCGATCTCACGTCCCGCTGTCGACTTACGACGCTTACAAGCCGTTCGTGGAGAGATTCAATGCACGGCCGTGCATGGAGCAAGACGTCGCGAACCTGCTCGCTCCGGGGTTTCCAGATTTCTTCGCTGTGTCAAGCGCCACGTCCGGCACGACCCCAAAACTTTTCCCAAAGTACGATCACAACGCGGGGCTCGGACGCTCGCCTACCCGTATCTTCGATCCGAACAGCAAGACACCGTTCGCTGGGTTGTTGTGCACCCGCAATCGGGAGGTCAAGGAGATCGAGCGCGTGCCTGGCCAGGTAACGCACAGGATCCCTGTCTGCCTCGTCACGGGGGCCATGATACGCAGGGCGCTCGGATGGTACATTGATGAAGACAGCCACATGACCCACCCCTGCATGTATCTTCGTCTTTCTGCAGTCCAATCGCGCATCGTACTCACATCTTGCGCGTTCCCCAGTGCCAGGTTACGCTGTACCGTGGGCGGCGACCGTCATCGGACACCTCCCATCCTTTTTGATCGTCCATGGTCTCTTCCTCCTTGCTCGGAGGGACCTGGAGCATATCGCTGTACCGTTCGCAACATTGTTCCTCGATTTCGTGTGTTACATCGATCAACAATGGGATGTGCTCGTGTCCTGCATCAGGGATGGTACACTGCCGGACTTGCAGGGCATCGATGACATTCGCGCGCATCTGAGAGTGAGTCGTGCAGTGGTGGAGACGAACAACGAAAAGGTGCTGAAGAACGAGACAGGCACGGTGCCGTGCTGATCCTGCACGCGCAGCGGAACTGCTTGACGTTGGCTCTCCGTTTTCCCGCGAGGGGTGGGTGGGCCGCGTGTGGCCCAACGCACGCGTGTTGACAACGGTATGCAGTGGCCCATTTGCAACTGTCCTTCCAAAGGTGTGCGTTTCTCTCCTCATGGCCGTAATCGTGTTCCATAGGCGCGTTTCATCTAGGTGAGGTCCATCTTGGGACCCAACGTCGCTCTCCGCAGCGCTGGATACCGCGCGTCAGAGGCCACGATCGGTCTTGCGCACGATGCGACCACACTCGACGAGTTCGTTCTCAAGAGCGACGAGATCGTCGAATTTTTGGACGTCTCTCAGGGTGAGACGAATGAATCTCTTTTTCAAGCAGTCCGTATCCATCTCATCTACCTTTACATTTCGTGCGCTGGCTGATTGGCAGCGGTGGAGAGCAGTGGGAGGTGGAGGTGGGCAAGCAGTACGAGCCGATCTTGACGACGCGAGATGGCTTGTGGCGATACCGACTAGGCGACATCCTCTCCATCATCGGGTTCGACGCAGAGAGCGGCGCCCCAGTGTTCAAGTACTCCGGAAGACGATCGTCAGTCATTTCCCCACCACGTACGTCTTCTTGACGTACGACTAACAGATTCGGGAAATAGGTTGGCGATCCGTTTTGCGCATATGCAGATCACGGATGATCAGCTCCTGGCAGCCGTCCAGACACTCAACGCCGAGCCGGGGGACACGGGTACACTTCGCGTCCAGGAATTCACGACCTTGATCGACGATCGCGGCGTGCCGCCTACCGTGGGCTTTTTGGTCGAGGTCGCCGAACCCCTCGGTGCGTCGGTATGGACGCATGATATTGGCTTAAATTCAGCTGGATTGTTTGAGCAGGCCCGAGCACGCAGCATGACCCCCAACGCCTCTTTGATGCCCTCGTGGCTACCAACGTCGAGCACGCGCACTCGCTTTCGCGCGGGCAGATGCGCCTCCCGACGATCCGCGTTGTCCAAGCAGGTACGTTTGCAGAGTACCGTCGGTACAAGGGTGAGCGTGTTGGTATAGCTTCTGGGCAGATCAAGGTGCCTCTGGTGTTGGTTCAGCCCGACGTGCAGGCATGGTTCTTGGAGAGGGTAGTGAGGGAGCTTTGAGACGGCTTGATCCAGATGACTGCAAGTACCATGTTCAACTCGAAGCATGAAAAAACATATTCAGAAGTGAAAGTAACCAAAACGTTGGAATTAGGACCGGGGCGTAACTGGTCATGGTGGCCGTATGAAAACCGCATGAACGTCGTCTCCAACGGCAGACTAAACGCACCGTCCTCCGTCTCGAGACCGCACTCAGCTGGTAACCTCCTATTTACGATCTGCAGGACATTATCCATCGCAACTTCGAGCCACGCTAGTCCCTCCAAACTTTAGACATGCGAGCCATCTGGTGCATCAACATAGGTAGCAGCCCGAGAAGTTTGTTGAAAATAGAAATGATGCTATCCGCGGCGGTTCATATAACGGAGTGTTCTCCCGACTTGATTTATCCGGATGATTGCATGGACTCGGTTCGTATTTGAGTATACACGCGGTGGTATAACGAACGCGTCGGAGTCAGTGAGGGCCTGTCGGTGTGCGCCATGGACAGCACGCAGCGACGCTGTACACTGTGATACACGCCCAACGTCGTCTACCGTGTTCTCAGCGCCACTGTAAGGTTTTGCATCTGAGGTCAAGAGCAGCCCATGCGACATCAACGCAAAAACGATCGCCCACATCCCCCGCTCACCGTCACCTCGTCCTACCTAGAATAGCATGCCTGCAAATTTAGAAACGCAAGATGCCTCGCAGACACCAGCCCACTCCACGCAAGCCTCTTTGCCTTCTCCGTGATGTAGAGGCAATACGTGCTGTCTTCGATCCGGGTAGTGGTCCATTCGCCTCGCGACCCAGTACATGACTCCCGAATGCAGCTGTGGCCATTGATGCCGCACCCGTTGTCGGCGATGACCATGTTCTGAGGATCCGGGCAGTGGTCGACAACGACACAGGCAATATTTTGTCGTTGTTGGCAAGTGTCGCAAACGGATGATATGAGTAACCCAAAAGCGCCATGGGCATCTTCAATTTGGATAGTCGGCTCTGAAAAACAAACCTATTCCAGACACTATCCTCAACGACACCTGCCCCGCAGGATACACCTAATTCTTGCTCCGGTATGATTCCTTACGCCTTGACAAACTTGAACACTTGACTGGGATCTTCAGGCCTGAACCTCGTGATCCTTATCTGTTTTTTTCATGGCGTGTGAGTGATGAAACTGGTCCTCAGGGAAAATAAATTGGAATACCGGCTCTCTCTGTGCTCCCGCAGTCCATACCATATTGCCCCTCAGGTCAGTCGCGATACTGGACACCGGTGATAGGTGAGTAGGGCATACTACGAACACAGGCTGACGTGTTTGCTACTCACCGGTAGCCGTCGCCTGTGGCAAACAGGAACCAGATCTGACCTAAATTGGCTTGACTCGTCGCAAAGACCACTCCATCACGATTACAGGTGTACTGGTAAGGACCGACACTCAGTAGGGTAGGTCCGCCGTCGACGATCTCTGGTGATGCCATCCACTACGGGCGAAGTGAGGCTTTGACCCTTCATTGAGAACGGGAGGCAGAGTACCTTGACAAGGTCAACGCCCAGTCGGACAGGCTGGCTGACTGCCTGTTGCCGCTGTTGCTGTTGAAACCATAACCAAACACCGACGCTTGGTTCGCCCTCCAGAGTCGAGAAGAGGTGGTAAGCAGCAAACGACATTGAGAATCTGGGGACACTAACGAGAGGACGTTGGGGACCTTCAACGGCGTCCCAAAATAGTCCTCATTAATGATGATCTTTATGGGCTTTGCTTCCCAGGCTTCGGGCCAACAAAGCTGGAGCAGCCCTGTGTATTGGACCAGAGCCGTTGTATGCAGATTCTGTACGGAATCCGCACTCAGCAACTGCAGATAGGCTTGTTGTTGGTTGGGCAAGGTTCGTGCTCGGATGAGTATTGTACGAATGCTCGCCTCTCATAAGGACTGACCAAATATTTTCCAAGTGCTAGTGGGTCACACCACCCGAGCAATTCGTTGCGGTTATCAGTCATCGTCGACATGGGAGTCGTAATCTCGATGCAAAACCGAGATACACTAACCATCGTTCGTCTTCAGAGTACGTGGTGACGACACAGATTGTAATGCCCTGCCAATACCATCAAGGTCACAGGGTATCGTGACCACCTGCTGGGTGTCTGTATGATGGATCTACTCCATCTCAGGCCATTCGGATGAATGTTGGGTAAAGCATTTGACTCTCTTTAGGTTCCTGATCGGTATCGCGCGAAGGAGGGACACTGGCAAATCCAGTCATGGTTCAACAGATGGAGTACATACGAAAGCATGGGTTGATCAAGTGGTCCCAGCGGTCGGTGCTGTGAGGTCACGCGATGAGTAGGCCCCTCAAGTCAACACGAGGCTTCCTAACCCCTGCTCCCTACCCTGACGTTAATCTCCGCATGTGCAGTGGGGTTTCATGTGGAGGGAACATGACGGGGATTTACATCTATAAGGTATAGCGCCTGTGGCACGACTCACTAAATAAATTAAAAGCAGTGTCATCAGGATACTATTGACTACTAACGCCAACCACAGCGTTCATGCAGTGTTGCAAAACAGGTCGGTGGCAGGCATACACTCCACAGGGCGGGCGTGGCCCTCCAAGATGACTCGTAAAACACGAGCAAGATGCACCAGAATACAGCAAAGGCTGGGGGATTGAGTAATATCCCATTTCCTTTTGGTGCTATGTTCGACTTTAATGCGTATGACGAAGCGAAAGTAAAACATCAAAATTACGACCGGACCGTAGATGATCGAGGTGCCCGTATGAATGTCGTCTGTAACGGCAGACGGAATAAACCGTCCTTCGAAGGCACCCCCCTACAAGTAATCTGTAAGACATTGTCCGTCGGAACCTTGAGCCACGCCGATCCCTCCGCATTCGGGCAATTCATATAAAGAAGGAAACAAATATATGTCCTCCCGACTTCAAGTTCTCCACGACGATTGCATGGACTTGGTTTGTAGTTGAGTATACACGCATGGAGGTCGGCAGCACCACAAATGAACGGAAGTCGGCGAGAGCCACAGACAACGGTGATGTCGCTGTACACGCCCAGTGCTGCCGTGGCGTCTAAACGAGGTTTTAGCGTCACCGTAAAAGACTCTCCGTCCACGTTTCTCGTTTTGGATGCAAATACCATGGGTATGAGTGGCACCGACGTCAATCGCAAGCCATGCGGCATCAACGTGAATTCCGTCATTCCCACCTCCCCGCTTACCATCGCCTCGTCCCACCATGAATAGCACGTCGGCGAACTCGGTAATGTCGGATGGGTATCAGATGCTACCCCACTCCACGCAAAGACGTCCCAAGTACGATATCTTTCCACGATAGCCTCAACCAGCTTCGGAAAAGCCTCTTCGCCTTCGCCGTATGCGATGGAGGGGTGGACATTAAAGAGACCATACAGACAATACGCGGCGTCTTCAACCCGGGTTGTCTTGCGCGTCGCGGCCCAGGACATGATTTCCCAGACACTACAACCTCTGAGGCCGTTGCTGTTGTCAGCAACGATGACGTCGCGAGGGATCCCTGTGACAGCTGACAGGGTGGACGTGAGTGCATGGTCGTCCTTGTCATTGGTGAGCACTGTGAACGGATTCCATCCCTTGTTATAAAACTTGATCCGCCTAGGTGCCAAGAGCTCCTGCAGCGTCCAACCCCGCTTGAACCACGGTTCATGCTGGAAGTCGACCAAGGACGAGGAGCCAGCAAGGTGAACGATGCAAAGGTGGGCATGGGCATACCACTTGTACATGGCGTAAATTGCCTCGCTAAGCTCGTTCATGTTGGTCTTGTCGATACAGCACGTATCGGACCAGACGAGTCTGTACCCCAGCGCGCGTGCAGTCTCGCAAAGTTGCACGATCTTTGCGATCCCGGTGGTCTTGGGGCTCCGGTACTTGCCCAGGCTCCCAGAAAGGGCCGAGGCAGAAACATCCTGATAGCTCGGCTCGTGCGCCGTCCAACGATGCGAGAAGATGGCGTATTGCACGACATCGCGGATGGTTTCTCGGAGGGCCGCCTTGCGTGCGGGGATGTAGTTGCCTGCCTCGGGGTGTGGATCCACCACGACAGAGCCTATCCGTCGTTGAACATCCTGCTCTGTGGTCTGGGCGATCTCAGTAGAAAAGAAGTTGAAGACGTCATTGCGTTCGACGAACGTGAGCTTGGACGTGTCGATGAGGCGTGCGGGAATCTCATTGTGAATGTAATTTCGGAATGCATCAGCGATGTGAGTGTACGGCGGCTGTGGGGTCGTGGTCAGCGATGAGGGTGAAAGGGGCGAGAGAAACGCCCTACCTGGAGGGGCTCTGGAGATGGTGGACTTGCTTTCCTAGACCCGAACAAGGGAATCCAAGGCATGGTTTACTGGGTGAACTTTTGAGTCGCCCATAGTTATACCCTCTTGCCAGAGCTGCCGCTGAAAGAACTGTGCGACATAGCCCACAGCCAGGCCCCACCAACGTGTCCAAGAGCGCCCAGGGTCGTGGAGTAGTGCCAACGAGGTGGGCAGAAATTGAAGACGCAGTGGTGGTGGGAGTCGCCGTACCGCTTGACGATGCTCTACGTGATTGGGCTGGGGCTCTGCGACGAAAAGGACATCACCGTCCGTGGTTTGGAGGCAAGTGTTCGTCCGGAACAGCTCCACGTCCACCGTCGTGATCCCGCCGCACAGGCAGTCCGGTCGGCCACCAGGGTCTACCTCGAGGCCTACACCAGCATCCTCATGGTCCACAGGGAACGTCTGGCAAGTCGATCCAGTGTCCGTCTTTCTCGAAGAGCACACCTCTGATCGCGATTCTAACGCTCAAGGAAGCGTTCTATGGCAGGCCTGTCCATCTCGCAGACCGGGACATGGTGGAGACCGACAGCGACGCCATCCTGCACGGCGCAGACACGGAGGACATCGCCTTCCTCGTCGTCGGTGACCCCTTCGGGTACGCTCCCCTCCTCGCCATCTGGCATTTTCTGACACGCCAAAGACAGCGCAACAACCCACGTCGACATCGTCCTCCGCGCCCGTGCCAAACACATCCCCGTCCGCATCATCCACAATGCCTCGATCATGAACGCCGTCAGCGTCTGCGGCCTCCAGCTGTACTCCTTTGGCCAAGCCGTCTCCCTCGTCTTCTTCACCGATACGTGGAAACCCGACTCGTTCTACGACCGCATCAAGGAGAACAGCGATCTCGGGCTGCACACCCTCGTTCTGTTGGACATCAAGGTTAAGGAACAGAACGAAGAGAATCTGGCGAGGTTCGTGCCATCCGTGGCGCTCATACTGGCGTGTTGATGGCGGCGATCGTAGGGGGAGGAAGATATATGAGCCTCCGCGATACATGTCTATTCCGCAGGCTGTGTCACAGCTCCTCGAGATCGAGTCTCTTAGAGACCAAAAAGTTTTGTCCCCAAAGACTACCCTTGCCGTCGCCCTCTCTCGAGTCGGTGGTGACGCCGACGATCAGCACATCGTCTGTGGGACCCTGGAAGAACTCTCCCAACAACCTCCCGAGGTCTTTGGAGAGCCCTTGCATAGTCTCGTCATCGTAGGGAAGCGTCTTCATCACCTCGAGGTCGATTATGCGCAGGAATACGCAGTGAATAAAGAGACGTGGCGATGGGTCGCTAATCAGGAGTACGGTTGTGCGTTAGAGTGAAATAAGACATTCATGTCGTGTCAACCTTTCTCTTATCCTTGCTCGCAAGCAGGATGCAAAAACCAGGCAGACAATGGTTAAAGACACGACCAACATCAGACCTCTATCATGCATGCTACCTCTAAATGTATCCGACACCCAACACCGAGATCCCACTCCTTTCCCATGTCGATGAGCTCAAGGAGTCGCACGACCGGGCCATCTAGGGGCTGGTCAGAACAACTCCGTGTCCTCTCTGAAATGACATACCTGGGGAACAAGGTACATTCTCTAATCGTATACCTGTTTGCTAACCATGCGAGGATACGCTGACCAGAAGAAGTGTCAGTGAGGATAGCTTGCGCAATTCGTTCTCACCTCGACGCCAAGCCCATACCCGCCGTGTTGACAAGTGCCGTACTTGCGCTGATCGGTGTACCAGTAATACGGTGTAGCATCGATCCCTTCCTTTGCATACGCTGCCAACATCTCTTGCATGTCCGCTATCCTCATCGATCCACCTAGATCCCGTTCAACTTGGTATCACCCAAACCACGTCACCACGACTCACCAACGATCTCGCCCACCCCCGGCATCAACAGATCACAACTCTCTGTAAACACAGGTCCCGTCTCGCCAACCTGTCTCTGCATCCTCTGCATATAAAACGCCTTGAGTTCTGCAGGAAAGCCATACAAAAAGATCGGGGTGCCGATGATGTCTGTCATCTGCCGCTCAGCCGCCTCAGCGATGTCGTCACCGATCGCGTGCGGGACCATCACGGGTTTGCCTTCGGCATCCTTGATGGCGTTGCCATCCGCGCCCTCTGCCTCGTGCTGGATACCGTGGTCGTTGAGCCACTGGATTGCATCCGAATAGGACATGCGTTTGAACGGTCGGGCAGGTGCCGTGAAGTTGGGGTTCAAGGACTTGATCAGTGCAGCATGGGCTGCGTTAGCGAGAAGCTTGTCAACGCTCTCGCAGATCTACGCAAGGAACGATGAGGGACCAAAGGCATGCACCAAAAAAAATTTCAGGCCCACAATGGCTTCAATGTGATTCATCAGATCGTCAAATGTTATGAATGCCAATTCTGCCTCCATATGCGTGTACTCGCTGAGGTGACGGCGAGTATGGCTGTTCAAACTTTATCAGAACCCCATTGGTATCGTATACATGTCCTGAGTTCACCTGTTCTCAGCACGAAAACTCTCTTGAATACAGAATACATCTCCAAGCGAAGGTAGACAGGTCTCCAGGTATAATTGAGAACTTTGAGTGAGAAAAGCCGGTTGCCCGTAGTAGTCGAGCTTGAACAGCGTTGCACCACCTTCCACCTGAGTCTGCACGAGACATGGGGGTGTCACCTCCAAACAGTGGTGCTCGGCATATGTAGACCGGAACGCAGACAAGAGGGCGGACCGCAGTCGGAGGACGTTGGAAGCCGTTTCACCGCGCAACACAAGATGACGCAGATCGGCGAGGATGGAAGGGTCGGATTGCTACTCGACAGTGTCAATGGTGACCGGACGGTCGTTATCAGAAGACGACACCTCGTTGAGTCTGTTGGTAAACGCTTCCTCGGCACCGGGGGCGGCACCAAGGATTCTCCAGTAGTCCACGACGAGCTCATGCCCACCAGGGGCCTTTTGACCATCAGGAACTACTTTGAGCGTACCGGTCAGCTCGACAGACGCCTCGAGCTGCAGGGTGACCGCATCATAGGTTTTGTTCTAGGAACAGTCAGTCACGTTGTCTCCCAGGAGTCCCGCACGCACGGTTTGACCAGTCAGCACGGCTTGCAGGTAGCCCGTGCCATCCCTCAGCACGATAAACATGATCTCCTGCTGGTCGCGACGACGATGCACCCACCCAGACACGCGCACCCTCTGGCTTCGCAAACGTTCGAGGTTCACGATCTTGGACTAGACGACGCTCATGCGGTCAGCGAAAAAACGGTAGTGATCCAAACTCAGATCTGGGGCCCACCTTGGCTGGCGTCGGGAGCGACTGATCCTCGACGAGTACCACCTTTCGACTCTCCTCGAGCCGCTTTTCACGCCGTTCCTGACGTTCCCGGGCTTCCTTCTCCTCCGCCTCTGCTTTCAACCGCTTCTTCTCGAGTCCTTGCGCGTCTTTTTTGGCCTTTTTTATCGCAGACTGTGTCGGTGCATCGTATTCTGCATCTGCAGTCTTCCTGATCTGAAACACCGCGTTATCGACCTCGGCAGACGGTGTAGAGAATATTGCATAGGCGAGGGTCTGATATGGGTGATCGATGGCACCGTTTCCGGGAGCGTCGACACCCACGGCTTGATTGATATATACAGTGGACATTCTGGAGGGTTATCTATACGTTTAGGACGAAGGAGAAGCAATGAATTCTGTTGACCAATCTTTATAACTAGTGCGACGTGACTCAGTGTCCCTGATTTGGCATATATCAGACGCCAATTATTCGTATTTCCGATCTTAGCATTGGCTCCAAAGATTTATACTAGACAAACGTCGTCACGCGGACCGAGTGATATCTCTGGTTACTTCAAAGATCAATCGATCATCCGACTGGGCTGACTCGCTACTTGCCAGTGTCCACCGACCCTGAAAAAGAGGCTACTCAGGAACTCCCCTACACGAATAGCAAGTTCATCCTTACAGTGTAAGCGGAGTCTCCCAATCGTACTGCTCGCAATTTGGAACCTAGTCGTCGAAGCATCATAGAACGGGCTTCGTCGATTGTAAAAGCAACCTTTCTCTCCTCTGAGGCAGAATGCGAATAGTCCACATATAGTGGACTATTTACAGACTCATCAGACTCTTCTGATGAGTCGACATGGAATTCGGAAGCCAAGGGTCGCACTACGCCGCCCTCAGTCCATAGAACATGCAAGCTGAGCGTGCGGAGCGAGTCTCCATTGCTTATGGCTTTAGCGATCGATTCCTGTGAGTGACTTGTAACATATGCGACACCATATAAAGGGAAAGTCTCACTACATCAGGACTAGCCACCGTACAATCGATGGTCTTCAGGGCGGTGCACTTGGTACACAATTGCGACAGTGCATCGAGGTTCAACATCGCAGCTCCGACGATGACCTCCTCGAGAGATTGCCCTTGCTTTGTTGCCAGGAAGACAATAAATGGCCATGGAACTGCAATGCGACCAAATACCGAGAATGAATTGAGTGTGAATGACCTGAGCGACCCCACATGCGGGAGGAGTGATCGTGTCCACGTCCACAACCTGTCCGGACCGAGAATATCCACTGAGCCAGTACGAACGGTAAGCTGTTCCAGAGCAGGCAGCGGTGTGGAGGGTACACGGTAGTTTCCAGATCCTAAGTATTCCGTGTCGAGAGAGATGAGGTTCGGCAAGCATCCCATGATGGCAGGAATGGCCGCACTGGGAGCTCCTTTCAATGTGAGCTCACGGAGGAGCGGAAGCTTCAAGAAAACAGACATCAGGATGGTAGGTGGAACACCAGAACATCGCTGACAATGTGACCGTGAGCACGAATATCCTCAAAATACGCGGGAAGGCACGTACCCCAAGTTCTAGATGCGTTAGTGTAGAACTGAGTTCATCCGCCCAGCCCTGCAGGACTCGTGGGGGACCTGAATTTAACGACCACACGGAAAGGCGACGGATGCCCTTGATCTTGTTCAACACTGCCCAGGCATCTTCTCCAACGTCGTGATGTGTGCGAATGACGATTTCCTTCAGTGGGAGAGTGACCAAGACTTGCAGTATCGGCATAAAGTTGAAGGTTGGAGTGTCAGTGTCATCGATGTACTTTATCGACTCAAGATTTGTACAAAGTCGCAGTGCTGCCACGACGTCCTGGATGATTTGTGGATTCACGCGACGATAGAGCTGGACAGCACCTAATGCATTAGTTAGACCTCGCTCGAGGCGGATGTAGTCATGACTCGAGAGTACCTGTTTCGGTGACCTTGCGAACATACTGTGCTAAATATGGGCGTAGAAGTAACGTGGTGCAAGGATGAAAGAGAACCTATTGGGATTACGGGTCGGATAGTACAAAAAAAGGATGACAGGATCTGCCTGTACCTGTTCTTCACTTATGCGAGATGAGATGGTTCTGTACAAGAGTGGGGTGGTGATACGGTTGAAGGTCGAACTGACAAGAGCAGCGTTCACCAAGTCACGTCGGTCGAGATGATCAAGCACTGGATATAGAAGATCGAGAGGAACGTTTTCTATCATCTGGCCAACGAACGATCAGAGTGGATCAGAACAGTTGTCAAGACGTGATACTGTCGGACTCACCCGTCGGACGGATCAAGTCGAGTCGTTGGCGGTTGCTCCACTGCCTGCAAGGTTCACAATATGGATGAGTCACCACTACTACTGTAGCCATCTCACCCGGGTCTTCATCTCTCGTTGGTTCACTCATGTACCCGTTCCCGCTCAGACTCCATCACCTCTGTACTCGGTGTCAGACACAAGTTTACTGTTTACACCACTCGTCCACACAGGAGAAGATAGACTGACCTGTCATCTCGTGAAGACCCGGAGACGATGACCGGTTTAGTCGAAACAGACAGCCTCGTCGCCCACGCCCGCGTTCCATAACTCTTCCTGTCCACGCTCCTCAGCTTGGAACATGCTCCTGTACGTGCGAGGACAGATCCATACTATGTGCAATCCATATTTTGCATCGTATCCATTATCACACATATGCTCCGTGTCTGGAGCTGAACAGTGGTCTGTATCTGTCAAGTAAACAGTGACGTGAGTTTTGTCATAGCGCTGCATTTCTCTTCCTCATGGCCGTGTTTGATCACACCCTTTGGTCCGATCAATTGTTTCAAGAACTGCAGTGGCGGAGTGCCGACGAACGGTGACCGGTGACCATCCGTGCCCGGGCCTCTGCGTCTGCGATGCTTTGACTGCCAGACGTAGTATCGACAAAGTTGCCAAGTATGCGCTCCTGTCTGTCGAACGAGCAAGGCACACAGGATATAGCCTTGGCATGTTAAGCTGCAGGCAGAAAGTATCCACAGGTTGTGGGATGACTGGCCCGATGACCCCCGTCGATGCCATCATACGCTCTTGATAATCAGTTCTTGAAATTTACGAATGAAATTCCACCGTACCCTGCACCCTCGAAAGAACCCGAACGGATCTTCCGTGGTGGACATTATGATGATAAAGTTGTACCCTAGGTCAGCCTCGACAAACAAATCCTTTCCCTTTCGCTAGCAACATCACAACGCAGACCGAGTGACATCTCTGACCACTTCAAAGGTCAATCGGTTGCTCGTTACCTGTCAGTACCCATTGACCCTGATATCAAAGATTACTCAGTGATGCCGCTGCACGAATCGCAATTTCATCCTCACAGCATAGGGACAGTTCCCCAATCTTACTGCCCGTAGTTTGGAACCTGCATCATCGAACGAACGTCTTCTATTGTGAAACTCACGTATCTTTCTCTGCTGTAGGATGCGAACAGCCTCCGTGTAGTAGACTATGTGCAGATTTGTCTGAATCCTTCGAGTGGCTGTCGCAGAAGTCGGTCGCCAAGGGTTCTGTGGCACCATCCTCAATCCACGTGACATTTAGGCTGAGTTCCGTTCTTTATGGATCCGATGATCGACTCCTGAGCTGCTCGCAAGCATCCACATAGACCTCACCATACGAGGGAATGACTCGCTAGCCCACAATCTATGGTTCTCAGGGCTGGACATTTGAGGCACAGTTGTGACAGGGAGTCGAGGCCCGGCATTGCAGTCCCAATAATAAACTCCTCGAGGGACCACCCCTGCTCTGTCACTAGGGAGATGACGAATGACCGCGGAATTGCTATACGGCCAAATACGGAGAATGAATTAAATGTGAATGACTTGGGTACCCTGCCACACGTGGAAGGAGCGATCGTGTCCACGTCCACAATCTGTCCAGGCCTATATCGAGGGAGATGAGATTCGGCAAGCATCTCATGGTAGCAGGAATAGCCGCACTGAAAACTCCTTTTAATGTGAGCTCATGGAGGAGCGGAAGCTTCAAGAAAACAGACATCAGGATGGTAGGTGGAACATCAGAACATCGCTGTCAATATGACCCTGAGCTCGAGATATGGATATGAAGGAAAGCGCATAGCCCAAGTTCTAGATGTGTCAGTGTAGAACTGAGTTCATCCGCCCAGCCCTGCAGGACTCGTGGGGGACCTGAATTTAATGACCACACGGGAAGGCGACGGACGCCCTTGATCTTGTTCAACACTGCCCAGGCATCTTCTCCGACATCATGACGGGTGCGAATGACGATTTCCTTCAGTGGGAGAGTGACCAAGACCTGCAGTATCGGCATAAAATTGGGGATCGGGGTATCATGTACTTTACCGACTCAAGGTTCATGCGCATTTGCAGTGCCGTCATGATGTCCTGGACAATTTGTGGATTCGCGCGACGGTACAGCCGAACAGTGCCTAATACACTAATTGAACCTCGTGCGAGGCAGGCACAATTGTGACTTGAGCGTACCTGTTTCGTTGACCTTCCAAACACAGTGCCAAGTATGGGCGTAGAAGTAACTGGTAGAAGGGTGAAAAAGAACCCACTGTGACATTGGGCTGAATGGCACAGAAAGGGTAGGAACTGTCTGTACCTTTTCTTCACTGATACGAGATGAGATGGTCCTGTACGAGAGTGAGGTGGTGATACGGTTGAAGGTCGAGGTCCTCAAGCAGCTGACACAGAAGATAGGGAGGAACTACTCATTATCTGATTCTCCAAGTGAGCTCGACGAGTGATCAGGATGGATTGAAACATCCAAGTACCAAAAATTTGGCGTTTCTACCACCGTATATGACACGGCGAGACGCGACAGAGCTTCTGTTCCATCGCTTGCCCCACTGTGGCACCCTGGGATGCAGTCTAATGAGGCCGCAACCAGATAGCCTAGTCATCCGAATTATTCCCAGCACGCGCACCAACTTCGTCCAGCCTGGCCGAGTCCCGAGCTAAACAGTGCAGTCAGATTTATTCCTTCTCGCGATTGTAATCAATTCCTCCTAGAGAGAGTGAGGGCCTTCACAAACAGCGTGGGCAACACAAGGGTAGGTCAGGGATGTTGTCAAGGTGATTCCTAATTGACCCGGTACACGACAACAGCTTTGTTTGACACTGCTTGATCAGTACTTTTATTTCAATGCCCATGGAATATGGTAAGCCACACAAGCTAGCTAAATCACCACCACTAGAATCTAACTTATTTGACTGAGCATTTCAAAGCTTGTGCATGGCTGGTAGAAAACGGTCAGTAGAAATGTGTCAAACAAGCCTGTTAGTCTGCTGAACCTTCATGATTATTGATCAGACTGCGCCGCAGCATGGCGTAGTTGACGCTACTGCGGCACGGGGTTGTCTCGCTATCTATGCCTCCGCCTTTATATTGTCTCCCTCAGGCTTGATCGCGCATTTCTATCCCCAGTCATGGACACTCTCAAAGTTGGAACCTATACTGATGCGCCTGACAACCTCGAGAAAGGGTGTCCTCCTGCTCAGCCTCTGCACTCGGGTGCATGCCACAGCTGTTCTGTGCAACCTACGCAAACTCGTTCTCGCCGATTCAAGCGCCACTTGATCGCTTTCGGTGCTCTGGCACTCACTTGGCTCGCATATTCGTATGGACACCGTGTCTTGTACAACCGACCACGTCCGATCCAAACATGGGTGTGTAGTCACCGTACTTGGTTCGTTCGAACATATGACCGACATCTTGTTGACAGCGTTGGGCTCATGGACATCCACCACCGCCAGACGGAGACGTTGGTCTGTGTGTGGGCGGTACTAATTGGACGACTTACTACGACCAGCCGCCCTGGACTCCAGAGTACCCTTATGGGGCTGAGATTGCTTTCTCCCTCCCGCTCGATTCGGACGCCCTCTACCTTGTGTCCCGGGGCGCATTCCAGCATGGTCTAGTCAACATCGAACAGTCTAAACAAGTTGCCGATACAGTAGACGTCCGCGTCCGGGTTGCTTATGACGATGACCGAATCCTCGAGCGTGCTACTGTCTGTCAAATGGAGAGGGCGGACAGGGAACATGGCGTTGGCATTTTTGTTGGTGACTAACGCTTTCCATCTAGTTTTTATTTAACCAAACTCTCTAGACCCCTTGGGTACCACCTCGCCGACCTCGCCACAGGCACAGGGATATGCTCGAGTTTGACGTTACCATCACTCTTCCCACAGCGGAAGAGGGTCCCTTATCGGTGAAGAAACTTGAGACGAAGCTTCCGAGTTACAACCAGAACGTAGCAAATCTGGAGAAATCCGTCCTATTTGATGTGATCTCTCTCATGTCTGCCAACGGCAAGCTAAGCATCCAGGCAAGCATTATAATTGTTGGTGCTTTCTAGTCTTCTGAATTTCGACTTAGGCCGTCACATCGGAGGTCGGCGAGTTCTCGTCGCTGAATGGCGAGATCGACGGTCTTTTCAACGTCCGATCTTCCCTCGACTTGCACACTGCAAACGGCCGCATCACACCGACCGTGAAGGTGTTGCATCGTGAAGGCGCAGATCCCTCTAACCTCACGATGCACACAGTAAACGGGTATGCAACCCCCATTCTGTGTCTGGCATCGTCGGAAACTGAACTTGGACTTAGCCGGATCGATGCGGAGATCTCGCTCACCTCAGAAACGTCAATCGGTGGCGAATTTGGAGTCGTTGCGGAGTCGAGTCATGGGGAGATTGAGTTAAATTTCACCGAGAGCCCCTTGGACGCAGTCTTGCGATGTCAAGCCGAAGCGATCGTGGGTGCTGTTCAAATCGAGCTTGACAGTGCCTTTGAGGGCACTTATTCTCTGCAAACCGTGTTGGGCACAAGGTTCGTATCGCAACGCGAAGTGGAAGACCCCGCAGGAAAAGGCCGCCATCGCGTCGTGTCGTTGAACGAAGCGCGTGGACGCGTGGAGGGAGAGATAAAGTGGGAGGAGAATGATGGTGGTGTCAGTTCAGGAAATGGGGGATATGTCATCCTCAAGACTCTGATTCCGTCGGTCAAGCTTATCGTTTGACGTATTTCTGTAAATACTACCATGGACATCGTTGCACTGCCACAGAAACGTAGAGTTGGTCGAGACTCCTCTCACATATCAGCAACGCACGACCTCATCGCCGGCCACAATGGTAACGCACGATCGCTCTGTCCTGTTCGTTTTCTGTATCATGCATTCCACAGCTACCGCTATCACTACTCACTGCGGCTCAGAACAAACCGATGGTGAGCACCCCCGACGACCTGATCACGCGTTCCAAACAAAAAGGCGAATGCCTGGATGCACTGACACGGCATCGAAAGCTTGTAGAACTCAAAAACGGCGAGACGTTCAACGGCCATCTCGTCAACTGCGACAACTTTATGAACATCACCCTCCGCGAGGTGTATCAGACGAGCGCGGACGGCGATAGGTTCTGGAAGCTCAAGGAGTGCTACATTCGTGGAAGCACGGTCAGTTTGGACATCCCCTCCCTCTCTCCCTCCCTCTCTCCCTCTCTTCGCGCTACCCCCTTTTCATCTCCTGTTCCATCGTTCGTCTCATCGTGACTCTTTCCCTCGGTCGGACGTGCGTGTGTGGGCGGCATGTGGATGGCATGGTGATGCTGCACGTGTGACGTGTACTTGCAAACCAATCAAAAAAAAAAATGGAAACAAAAAAAAAGATAAAATATCTGCGCGTACCAGATACCCTCCTGGATGCGGTCAAGGAAGAACAGGCACGGGCACGCGAAGCCGGGCGAAACGCGAGGGGCGCAGGTCCCAGTACCAGAGGTATGCCAAACGTTCACACCGTCCTCGCCAGCTCCCCCTTCTCTCTCTCTCTCTCTCTCTCTCTCTCTCTCTCTCTCTTCTTGCGTGTGTGTGCTGATCGCGATCTCCTCTTCCATAACCTCCGACGTTCACATCCCGGCATCAATTCCCCCCTCCTCCCCCCTGTCTGACCGATGACCACGACGACGATACGGTCGTACCTCACCTTTCACACATGCCTGCCCACCCGCCCGCCGCCGCCGCCGGCGCAGGCGGACGTGGGCTGCCACAGCGAGGTAAACCCCTGAATCGATCACCGTTTCAGTGCACTTGTCTCACTCCCACGTCCCCCCTCCCCCCCCCTTTTTTTTTTTTTTTTTTTTCTTTTCTGTTCAGGGCGCGGTACCGCCCGAGGCACAGGTCCTCGTGGAGCAAGGGGTAGAGGAAGAGGGTGATCGGGTCATACAGCGTAGCCTTTTCCCCTTGGGACCCACACGATATCCATTCCCATCGCTGCTGTCATACGTGTGTGTGTGTGTGTGTGTGTGTGTGTGGTCGGACGAGAAAGGCGAGCAAAAAAGAGCAGTGATGACGAGGGAAGATGAGTTGGCAGCGAATGTGGTTTTTTCCCTATCGAGTGGTTTGGAAACGTGTGACGATGATGTCCGTGCTAGATCCCCTCATGCGCGATCGGCAGGTACTTCTTCTTCAAGCGCAGAGATTCGACAACTCTCACGCGCAGTGGGTGAAACAGGGCACTGTACCGAATAAATGAGGATGAATCACACAACACTGTCAAAGATGGCAAGGACTAGATGAAGTGATGATATTGATGCATATGCTTGCTAAGTACATTAAGGCATTGGAAGACCCCCTGGGGGTATTGCTTTCAACGGCACACGAGTGTAGTCTGCAGCTGTAGACACACGTTGGTCGGCACGGTGGCATCCGAGGTAACAAGGATCGCTTACTATTCTGGAAAACCGTGTTTCCCCACCATTTAAGATAAATGCCTCCATCTGGGAACTGCACAACGTGCTCAGCGGACCTTGTCAGCGCATGACTTTTGATTGTGATACTCACCGCTAGAGTGGCAAAAATTACAATGGCTGCTAGAACAGTACCTAAACGGTTGGGGTCGTCGTCGTCGTCATCGTCGTCAAGACACGGATGAGCACCCGCAACGGAAATGGACTCACCGCTGTCTAAAGCGGCACTAGTAATGTAATTGAACTTGCTCCACCAAGCAAAGTTCCGCTTTCGCACTAGATACTGGAACACAAACCCGGTTGCAAACCACGCGGAGTAATTGATACCACCGGCAGGTGGTATATACGACACACCGTTGAGAACCACCGGGGTGCTTACGAATTTGACCCAAGAGTTGGGATATCGTCGTTGCCAGAGCCAGAACGGCAGAGGTAAGAGGGCACCAACAACGATGGCATACAACTCGGGCTGATACAACGAGCCAGGGCCAAACTGCCGCGTAGGCCCGATGAGGCCCCTTGAACGAGCGGGGTAAGCATAATATAGTCGCGATAACGTGAATCGTACATACCAGATCGCCGATGCCGTGAAATATACTGCATTATGAGGGCAGGTGAGGTCACTTGGTTGAGTCGGAGAACAGATATCCTTGACGTTGTTAAACATCCACTGCTTCACGCCGACTTGGACAAACGAAGCAAGAAGCGTCCCAACGCTCTGCACTGTTACATGTCGTCAGATCAGATCGCACACAGTGCGCAGAAAGGCGCAAAGCGCCGTACCCAAGAAAGTCGATCGTGGAGGTACTTTGATGTAGTGGCCCAGTTTCAAGTCCTGAACGAACGACGTCGCCTCCATCAGTGTTTGCACCGCGTAAGCCTTGAAAATCTGAGGAGGAGTATGAGCACAGGGCAAGCAAAACAAAGTGTTGGATCGCACGAACCATGTTTGCAATGGGGTTACCGGCCAAGAGCGTACCCGGGATGATTTGAGCCAGCAGATTCAAAGAGATCTAAGAAATATAGGTAAGCTGCAGAAGGACGTCCACAAGACGAAATCTCACCCCTTGACCTGTCATTGCATAGATGAAACCAGACGGTAGTATGTATAATACCGGCAAGAACGCGGATAACAGCAGAGCCCACACGGGCACAGTGGTGTGCCATACCTGGAGGGAGACGCTGAGGAACAAGAGGACGGAAGGAGGACTGTGCGCGCTTTGCGTACCTCGACGATGACCACCATCATAAAGAAGAATCCTACGAAAAACAAAATGTACCACCAGTCGGGCACCTCGGGGTAGTTGCGCATCAATTTTGCATGGATATCGTCCGGTTCCACGCGGATCCTCTTCAACCCGTTCATCACGCTACGGCCATGATACAGAATGGTGTGCACCAGCACACATGTCGAGAGGGCGAACGCGAGGAGGTAGGTCATGGCATACGTTGCTGGAAGGTATAACGGGGAATACTCGTCGTACGCCGTGGCATTGAAGCGATTCGAGCTGTCTAGTACGCGGGAAACGTTGTAGTATTGCCCGAAGCGGTCGTATGGACTATCGTCGTTGATGGGGAAATATGCGAGATCCCAAGTCTGTGCACCAGAGATCAGCACGTCAACATGCCGACCAAGACAAGGTCGTACGTTTGTATAGTACATCAAAGGCGTGATGATCCAGAAGAAAAGCACAAAGCCAACGAATATGTGCGCTTCGGCCCACCATGGAAACATGAGTGGGCTGCCGATCCACGCTATTTGCGACCAATCAAAAGTGA
The DNA here is from genome assembly GCA_038094635.1 of Tylopilus cervinicoccineus. NCBI lineage: Eukaryota > Fungi > Basidiomycota > Agaricomycetes > Boletales > Boletaceae > Tylopilus > Tylopilus cervinicoccineus. The sequence continues at coordinate 31,064 of JBBPUK010000161.1, forward strand.
GGACGCTCATCCCTAACCCAGAGTACACGCCGAACATCTGGTTGATTGGGACGTTGTTTGGGAAGATCCAACACAGCCACGAAAAAATGGAGAGCGCTTGGAAGAGGTACCCTGACAGAATATAAACATGTTCCCCCAAAGCCATCAACGAAGCTGGCACTCACCGGGTACGAAAAAGAAGAAGAAGGCACCCGCCAAGACCAAGAGGAAATATCTATAACGTGTAATGACACCGGGCGTCTCGTCGTCTTCGGCATGCAGGGTGTTGAGCAGTGTACACGTCACTAGATTTTGGGGCCAGACCATGCCAGCGGGCCAGACCAAGAATCGCCTGCAGAGGCCAGCGAGACCGAAACCCGTGAGCTGCGTAGCGACGACGAGAAGGCTGCTGAACCAGTAGTCGACCGGGATGTGGTAATTGAGCTCAGTGACGACAATGGCATTGATGGCGTAGGGTGGACCGATGGCGACGTTTGCCATGATGTACACGAGGACATGTTCCTTGATGTTCCAAGGGCCGGGGTTCAAGGAGAATTCTAGCCCGCCGAGCCATCGAGGGAGTCGATAGGTATTGATTGGGAGGACAAACGCGAAGAATTTGCCGATGGGATAACTTATGATGAGAAGCGCAAGGGGCGAGACAGTCGGGGCCGGTTGTCGGAAGTTGAAGAAGACGTTCAATGATCTGCAAAAATGAAGAGACGGGCAAGGAGAGAGGCGGGAAAAGGACGAACCCGCCGATCATACAGAGGATGAGACCTATGACCCACATGCGGAGGGTCATTACAGGCATTTCGGGGTCATCGATGTTGGAGACGGAGGCGCGGACCTCTGGGAAGGGACTGTCCTCTTCGTTGACGGCATCAAAGTCAAACTCCATCCTGGGTGGGACTGTGAGGGAGGGGAGGAGGACACGGAGGGTGACAAGGGAGCGTACTTTATCGAACCGTCTCGGCTGTCTTCCTCGAGCATGCTCGGGGTGATGTCGAGGGTTGCGGTGTCATCAGCTATGGTAGAAGACAAGTTCCGTTTTCGCCGGGACGAGTGAGGGGGGTCGATGTCGATGGTCTTCTCTTGAGAGCTAGAGGGAAGACCGACATGAATTCCGCGTGAACTGATGGCACTGGTTCTGGAAGGCCTCGTTTCCGATGTCGGTGCGCGAGTGCTGCTGAGCCTGCGCATGCGATACGGGTCGCTGCCGGTTTGGTAGGAGATGGTGGAGGGGGGGCTGTCGACAGGGATGTTGGATATGGGGGGGGAGAAAAGACTGGACGGCCCAGCAATGTCTGCGGGGAAGCGGGCATAAGGGTCGAAGGTCGGGGAGGGGTATGCGACGGGGTGTATATCCTGGGGGAAGGCACTAGGGAAGAGGTATGGGGGGGTGCCGTGGAGAAGGTCTTGGGAGCGGAGCTTCTCTGCGTCTCTCTGCTGATCTGCGGTGGAGGGTGGGAGAAATGCGAAGAGGTCCTCGGCGTCGCTCTCGTCTTCGTCGTCTTCGTCGAAGTAGGTGTTGTCGGGGGCGTGGTCGAACGCGGGGTGGGAGGGGTGGCGGCGAGGACCGGTGGATGTGAGGGGACGAGAGGCCCCAGCCGAAGAGGTAGGTCTGCGCGCCATGGCTGGGACGAGCGTCTAGCGGTGTGTATGCGGGGCGGGGAGCGGGGGGCGGCGGGGGGGTAGAGGAGGGGGCGTCGTCGTCGTCGACGGGGACGGGAGGGGGACGTCTGGCGCGACGGGGAGGGCCGTGTAGGAGCGGCGGAGGGGATCGAAGGGGAAGGGAGAAAGGACCTGGTGCGGCGAGAGGACTGGGAGTGGACTGCTAAGGATCAGCGTTCGACCAATCAGATCGCTCAGGCACATCACGACGAGTTCCTGGCATCCCAAAATAAAATAAAATAAAATAAAATAAAATAAAATAAAATAAAATAATAACTAACTCGCTCGGTCCTCGGGTCAGGCTAGTCGTCCATTAATGTGAATGACGACGTCCAATGGCGCAATCGACTGGACACGCACGCGCGGTCGTCGCCGTGTCCCCCGCGCGTCGACGCACCTCTCGCCCTTGCACATCACGGCCCGAGGAGGAACAGACGTTGGATTCTCCACTATAAATCCCGTTCATTTGCTTGCTTGCAGCACCGCGTCAGGGGCGGCGACCTCGAACCCCCTGACGCGGCCATGCTGCAGACACTCGAACGCATGCTGGCGAGTGCCATCCTATCTGATTCACGCCGTCCTGTGGTGGGTGCGTGTGCGCAGAGGGTCTCGTCGACGGTTAGCACAGCCCGGACAGGTCAAGGCACAGGAACAGGAAGCCACTCGACGTCTTGTCGACCCCGACGGAATGGGAATGGGAATGGGAATGAACCGTCCAAGGCACGTCGTGGTCGCGGTAACCCGCATTCCGTGGAAATACCCGCAGTGTATCCTTTGTACGCTGAGCCCTGCCAGTGTCAGCCCAGCTAGTCTAGACAGTCGGCTACGCTCAGGGATTAAAACCTGCCCCCCCCC